>CM053586.1:1390867-1415626 GCA_028646515.1 Pseudochirops corinnae | reverse complement strand
TCAGCAAGGCCCTCTTCCAGGATTTCTGTGCAGGTACCACAAGAGAATCCTCCTTCAGGGCTTCTGAACCAACAGCCAGGTTCCAGGACCTCTACAACAGCAGCACTGTCCTTCACCATCCCATGAATCAGGCAAAACAACATCAAAACAGACAGACAAAATACCGGCATCACAGCCGTGCCTCCTCAGTCCTTGGCAGTTCTCAAAAGTCCTGGGCAGTTCCAACGGGCTCTTACAGTCTTTCTCTCAGCAACTCAGGCTCCACAATACTGCTCTCCCAAAGTCCTTCTGGCCTTCTCTAGGCTTGGGCCTCTCTCCCAATTCATGGCTCCTCCCAGTTCAACCGTTTCTCTTCATGTCAACGAGTCCATCCCACAAGAGGGATTCACAAGCTCTGGGTTTTAACACTCGACCCAAAAACCAAGCCAATACAGGGGCATCTCCAAATTCCATTACCAATACACCCAGGGAGAGCAGGGTGTGTTGCACCCCCAATAGTATAAAAAAGGGTAGAGTTTCATGGTGTGAGGACAGAAATAGACAATTGGCTTCAGAAATTTTGAAAAAAGACACAAGAGTTCTAGCTGAGGGCATCGGGGAAGACTTCACAGAAGAGGGGACGCCTGAGTTAAGTCTTGGGAAAGAAAGAGATTCTGAAGGGGGCTGGGAGGGGAGGGAGGAGGAGAAGGGGCAAATGAGACAAGAAACAAATCCTGTCCAGATGACTGTACTCAGGGCTGTGGCCGCATCACAACTAACTGCACCTCTCGGGGGGATTAAGAAGATACGTGGTAGAGAAGTCGCGCTCCAGCAACGAAATGAAGAAAGCGATGGTGCAGATCGCTCACACTTCAAGTGTGACTTTCCAGATGCTGCTACGTGGAGTGAAAGGAGATTTTCACCAGCAGGGACCCACTTCAGAGACTCCGTCTTGCTTCTGCTCACCTCAAAAAGGTTGGGCATGAGATTCACTAAGGATATAAAATACTTGGGAGGCCCAAGAACCAATGAAAATTCAATTCTTTTTCTATCCCCGAGCCCGCCACACTCGCATACCCAAAACCAACCAACAACAAAAAAATTTTTTCTCAAGTAATATTTTTAAATGTGATTCTTATAAATGATAAAAAATCTGGTAGAAATTTGTCTCCTTTCACATCTTGGGCCCAGAAAAGTGGGAGGGGAACAGGACGTTGGTAAGGGGCAGGGGAACTGGCAATACCCACAATGCCTTTCTTAGCATCACCCTGCTGCTCTGGAGTGAAGGACCCTCCCAGGAAGCTGACTCCTTCTGAGGGCATTCTATTTCAGTTGTGCTGAAAACAGCTGGCTCTTCCCCTAGCCCCCACCATGGCATCACTTTTCACTTGGGGTGGATCAGGCCCATCCACTCCTCCCTCCTAGCAAGTCTATGACTTACATTTCTCTTAAAATCCCTTTTGAACGGGATGGATTTTTTGTCTGAACTGCCCACTCTCATCTTTGCCTGTGGTGGACAGGATGACCTAGCAGTAAAACTGAGCCTCATGAGAAATCCATACTCCAGAAAGGCATGCTTTTCCTGACATCCCACAGAAAGCAAAGGGCAGTCACTGGCCAAAGGATCAGAGGACAACCGCTTGGTCCACTGGCGTCTGGACTGTGGGACAGAATGGTGGCTCCCTTCCAAATGGTATTGCTGCTTCCCAAAGCTGGGGTTTGGGGAGAGCTCTGGGGGCCCCCAGCTTAGAAATACAGAGGATTGGCAAGAACTGGACTGGAGTGGACTGGAAGTTGCACCTGTCTGGTCCTCTGCTCAGCCAATCTGAATGCCCCATCACAGTTCAGATGGCTAGGCTATATCTCCAAAGAAGCCACTGGGACATCTGCATGTTCCAACATGGAGGGTAGACCTGTGTTCTTTCACCAGTGTCCTGTTCTGCTGGGTGACTTGTGAATGTTGAAGCTGCTGGAGTTATTGCCCTCAGGTGGACAGTGCCCACTTCTCCCAGGTGGATGGCTCTATTGCTTCTCCATGGATCCCGCATCTGACAGAGCTATCTTGGAGCTGGTGGTCAGCAGCCAGGGAGACAGCTTATTGGCTCCTAGATCCAGAGGGGAGAGAGCCCCAGAAGCCAGTTTGTCTAGCCTGACCATTTCACAGCTGAGGAAGCCAGAGTTCAGAGAAGAGAGTGTGCCAAGTGGCATTTTATTTGGTGTATGAGTGTAGGTGAAGACACCCCCCAGAGTACTGGAAGGAAGGGGAAGAGTTATGGCCAAGAAGTTTACAGCAAGGTCAAGGTGACTCATGTGCAAGTATTTATAGAGCAACTTTGCAAAGTGTTGCATGGGAACAAGGGGAACAAGCGTTTATAGAGAGCCAACTGTGTACCGGGCACTTTTACAAATCTCACACCCTTCAAATCCTCACAATGACCTGTGAGGGAGGTGCTGCTATTCTCTCCATCTTACAGTTGAGAAAGTTGTGGCAGACTTGTTCAGGGTCTGAGGCCAGATTTGAGCTCAGGTCTTCTGGCTCTCTGGTCCAATGCCCCCTCTACTGTATAACAGCTGCATCCAGTCATGGAGACTCAAAATGAAACCAGTTACTGGAGGAAGGACATCCTATTCAACCAAAAACTCCTGGGAAAACTGGTCAGCAAACTGGTGGGAATTAAAGTTAGGGCAAGTTCCCTCATCATGTCCCCCCGCAAGCTCCATGGGAATGTGTGACAAATAGGAGAGAAAGCGTTTGTGCCGTCATGGTCTCATGCTTTTCTTCAAGCACAGTAATGATTTGTCGCAGCCATGAACCACCTCCGAGAGAAACCTCCACTAGCTGGGTGGCTTTTTAAAAAGTGCCGCTACAATGCTTTTGGGTGACTATGGGGCTGTTCTTCATGTCACTGATTTTCTCGGGGTGCCTAGCTAGTGGTGGGCTCACTTTTGCCCAGCTCCAAATTGCTTTCCAGACTAGTCAGAGCAATGCACACATCACCAGCAACGTGTTTTTCCCTCCATCGCTGACTGCTCCCATCTTTGGTCAGCTCGTCCAGTTTGCTGGGGGCTCCAGGGGAGTGACAGCTTTAGATGGTCTTTGATTTGCATCTTCTGGTTACTAGCACTGTGTTTGGTAGCAGTTTGCAAAGCTTCCGTGGAGGGTTAGCTATTCATAATCTCTGACCACTTGGCTATGGGGAAGAAGCTGTTTTCTCTTCATGCTCTTGATGTTTGTCAGGTTTACATTAAAAAGTAAAATAAGTAATGGTAGGGAAAAACAAGCAGGTAGAACTTGGTGACAAAAAATGGAAAGAAAACCCCCCTAATGCACTCAGATAGACCCAGGACAAAGAAGAGAAACCGAGACGGAGACAGACATCAAACCTAGACGGGAAGGGCATTCTACCTGCAATGGCATTGCTGTCTGTCCCAATCAAACCACCACCTCGGGAAGGACGGATCTAGACATCCGAATGGTGGGGCCAAGTTTCATGAGCCAAGGCAGGACAACTGAAAGAAAGAGATGAGAAGTGAAGGCGAACAGAGAGTGATGGATAAGAGGCGAAGGCTCCCTGAGAAACGGCAACTCTTCGCCGATGGTGAGGCACATTAAAAGGAGTACCCCATGCCCCAGCCACGACGGACCCACCAGTGCAACCATGGATCCTGCAGGGCTCGGAGCTGCCTGCAAAGGCATCAAGTCCAACCCCCCCTGCACAAAAACAGACACTGGCCATGAGATTCAACTTTCTGAGTTCAAATCTGGCCTCTGATGTTCACTAGCTGTGTGTCCCTGGGCAAGTCACCTTATCCTGTTTTCCTCAGTTTCCTCATCTGCAAAGTGAGCTGGGGAAGGAAATGGCAAACCAGTCTAGTATCTCTGCCAAGAAAATCCCAAATGGGGTCATGACTGTGAACAATAACTGTATTTATTCATGTTACATTTACCCTGTACCCATTGGTACCCATTTTTATGACTGCTTCTTGTCTCCTTAGATTGTAAACAGCCTGGGAGCAGGGATTTGCCCTTTAATCCTGTGACCCTGGCCTCTGGGCACTTCTCTGCCTCCTCTTCTCCGACCACTGACCTCCCTGGCTCCCTCCAAGTCCCAGTAACTCCCTCCCTTCTGTAGGAAGCCTCCCTGAGCCCTTCACTCAGAGATGTCCCTCAGTGATCTCCTGGCACAGAGCTGGCTTTGAGCACATGTGCTCCCCCATTAGACTGGGAACCCCTTGAGGGCAGGGACTCTCTTTGCCTCTTTTAGCATCCCCAGTGCTTAGCACAGCGCGAGGCACAAAGTGCTGACTGCGCGCTTGCTTACGGATTGTTAGATTATTAAAGCACAAGCGCTTTTTAAGTGCCAGTGACCGCAGCAGCACCAGGAGCAGGCCCACATTTTCCCTCTCTTGGCACGGATGGCGCTGTTGGGGAAGAAGTCTTTCTTTCCGTGTCACTCTTACCTCTGACTCCTAAGTCCCCGGCTTCCTCTACCCTGTCCTTGGGAAAGGACAGCAGAATGACCACAGCCTTCCTGGTGACAGGCCCTGGGGCAGGTGACAGACCAGTACAGGCATTCCAACAGCCGGCCCTCAGGGCCAGCGGCCACTCTGCGGCGAGTCCGGCGTGGCCATGTGTTTGTGTAATGGGAGAAGTGGTTAGAATTCAGTCAGGAGACCGTTTGACCCATAGGGGCTGCTGTTCTCTGGATGTCTGTGGATGCTTCTCCCTGCTGCGGTGAGTAACCACGGGTGAAATACAGCCTTTCATGCGCTTGCACTCTAACCTCTAAACAGAGTTTTCTTTCCATGATAATATAACTCCAGCCAGCATTGAGCTACACAAAAGTCAGCACTAAAGCAGCCCCTTCTCTCAAGGATCTTACATTTGAGTAGGGGAACCAGACTGTACACACATAAACATATAGAACATACGTGAAAAATAATACAAGGTAGTTAGGGGGGGAGGGATGCCAGAAGTCATGTGTGTTGGGGGAATTAGCAAATCCATCACATAGAAGGTAGTGCTTGGGGTAGGATCTGAAGGAAGAGAGAGGGTCTGTGAGGTAGAGGTGAGCCAGGAGGGCACCCCAGGCAATGGTATCGGCTAGTACAAAGACCTGGATATCAGAGATGGAGCCACAAGCAGGAAGAACAGCAAGAAATCTGCTTAGACTGAACCACAGGGTCTGAGGAAGATAGTAATGTAGAATGGTGCTGCAAAGGTCACTGGAAAACAGAGTGGGAAGGATTTAATTTCCAAATACATTTCTCTAGACACTGAAATCCAAGATAATCTAAGGAAGAAAAGGATACTAACACCTGGGGAGAATTGAGAAAGACCTTCCTCTAGGAGGTGGGACAGACGCTAGGCTGAGCCATGCACAGGGCACTTGGGGCCCAGGTTACAGAGCGGGCACAATTCCTTCTTAGACCCCAGAACTGCTCCTGACAAAGCTGTGATGACCTCCCAGCACAGCCTTCAGGGATTTTTGTAAGAAGACATTGTGATGCCCCCAAAATGCTTTACAGAAATAAAATATGAAGACAACTCCCTCTGTGCCTGTAGGGCTCATTGGTACAACAGGATTTTCTTCATTAGTTCCAAGGAACAAACTGGATTCTGTTCTCAGCTGGTCTTACCAACTAAATTTGGGGTCGTGCGCTCCTGAAACACTGATTCTCCACTGGGAAGGACATAGTCTTTTCTCCAAAAGAAAAGCCAGGCACAGGGAAGGAGCTATTTGTCTAAATGGGCATGGCTTTACTATCAGATTCCTGGCTGGTCTCAGTTCTGGGGACTGTCAGAGAAAATCGGGTTTGACTTGTAAATGCACAAATCTGATCAAAATCATTAAGGGAGTGTCTGGGACAAGATGTCACTGGGAGTCCCTTCTTCCACCATAATTAACTTTGAGTATTGTTGGCGCTTATCCCACAGGCAAAGCTTTCCCTCCCCCTCTTGCCTTCTTCCAAGAAGCACCGAATTCTTCTGTTTTGGTAGGGAGCAGAGAGGCTAGGTTCATTCTGTTTAGAGTTGGCTTATTTGTTTGGTTTGGTTTTGGCTTGGCTTTTTTGATAAAGAGAGGAGACAGATGAGAGAAAATAATGATGTGTCATGGACTTTTAATGTTTAAAAATATTTAAAATTTTCCACAAGTCAATTGACTGTCCAGCTCAGCAGTCCTTTGAATTTTACAGACAGGAATGCCAAGAACAATAATTAATGGAATCTATTGGGATTTCCAGAGTCTACTCTGTATCTTTGTGCAAAATCAGATCAATTATTTTAATGGGCAACAAAGGCCAATCCATTTATCATGGGCCTTGACTGTCACAACCAGTGGATAGATTATGTGAGTAGACTCAGTCTTCTATGCCTCCATTCCTTGGAGCCCTTAGCACTTTTCAGTCTTCCCTTTTTAAGCCATGACCACCCCAGTGGGGAAATCTCCTTCTGAGTTCCCCATTGCTGCAGGACATAGTAGTCAGGACCCCCAAAGAGAGCTTCCTTGGAACAGTGGGTCAAGGGAAGCCTATGGAGTGAAATGAGCAAGGTTCCAAAGGCAGACCACCTATCTGTAATCTGAAGGGGAAAAACCACAAAATGTCTCATTCATCCAGGAGGTAACAGTTGCTCTCTGTACTGACCTCTTCACATCCCTACACTTGGCTAAAAGGATGGGAAGAGAACACATGAAATCATGGAGAGTGAAGTCAGAAATGGAGTGCTATGGCTAGCAAGCTGGCATGGATCTTCTCAGGATGGTGGGGGCAGGGAATGCATGGGGGCCACTGACTGCAGCAAAGAGGGGACAGTAGCCAAAGACACATTCCTGGCTCTGCTTGGGGACTGCAGGTCATGAAGAACTCTGGGCCTCAGTATTCTTACCTGTTCCTAGGAAAAGAGTCCAATGATGGCAGCAACATTAGGACTTATATTGGCTTATTTCTTGTTTTTAACAAGGAGTCTGAATACTGAAGCTCATTTGATCCTCTGAACAACCCGACACTTCCAGGCTCGTCTACCAGTTTCCAGATGAGGCAATCAGGGCTTGGAATAAGCAGAGAGACTTTGACAAGGTCACCCAGTGAGGAAGGGGCAGAGCTAGGACTCAAACCCAAGTTCTCTGCTTCCAAATCCAGGGCTCATGGAATTATATAATTAGAATCTCTAAGTCTCTGAGTTGAAAGGGATTTAAGAGGCCACCAAGCTCAAACTTTATCTGAGCAAGGAGTCCCTTGGCAAAACTCTCTCAAGGGAGAGAGAAAGTTCAGGAAACTCCGTTTGCATTGAGAATCAGTTAGTCAATTGGCATGTATTAAATGCCCATGATGTGCCAGGACTGTGGTAAGCACTAGGGATACAAGAAAGAAAAAAATCACAATTCATGCCCTCAAGAAACTTACTTGGGGGTGACACCATGTAAACAACTGTGTACACATGAGATCTGTTCATAGTTAATGGAAAGTGATCTAAGGGAGAAAGATGAGAACCCGGGAGTGAGTGGTACCGTGACCCATCCTAGGCAGATCATGGCTGTGTGTCGAGTTCACTTCCAGGAACCACATTTAAGAGAGGGCATTGATAAGTGGATGCTTGCCTGTAATCCAAAGGGCTGTCACGAGGAAGGGGGCTTACATTTCTTTAGCTCGGCCTCTCGATTTTTGCTAGGATGATGCTATTAGTTCAAAGATGGGAACAAAGTTTCCTGACTCTAGTCCAAAGAACTTCTGTTCTTCACAGTCACTGACGGTGGCTTACGGTTTCATCTGCCAGATTTCTCGTTCTTCTTAGGGTGCAAGTGCCTGGTGACTTGGGCTGTTCCAGGGCTGGTTGGTGTTTTCATCATTTTCCCACTTCTCTTGGGTCCCTGATCTTCACTATTCTTTTTCTTTGTTTCCAGTGGAGGGCCCTTCTTCTTGACAGAAACAAAAATATAGAAGCCAAATAAGAGTGAGTAGCTGTTTCTTCTCTCCATGGCTGACAAATTTCGGTTGATGTTGCAAAGGGGAAATGAATGGAATTCACTGAGAAAGAGGTTGAACAAACCACTTCCATTGAATAAACAGCATCAGCTTCTCTGAAGGGCACATAAGCAATGTGCCTGGTCCATAAACATAACGTTAGAGACAACAGAAAATGTTTTAAATTACCATTAGAAAATCATGATTATCATGCAATTGTTTTGTCTTGACAAACATCTATCGCTCTCTGATAACAGGTCAGGTACCGCTGGGAGCTGGATGGGAGATGGCTCCTGGGAAGCTGACTATTGTCCAAGGGGGAAATATCTTCTGACAGAGTAGAACCTAACAAGCGAATTCAGAGGGGAGCTGTCACCATTGTTTTGTCTCCAACTGCTGACCAGGTATGGACCCTTTCAACACTGGCCTCAGCCTTCTCAAAGGGTCCGTGTCATAGGGATGGTGGATTAAATGTTCCAAGAAGCAGCTTCCAGAATGTGGGTTTATAACCATAAAGGATGTAAAAGTAAATTTTGAAGATTTACTCCTTTTCTCTGATGACCACATTTATTTCACAGAATACAAAACCAGAAAAAGACTCATGATGGAAAATGCTATTCACATTCAGATAAGAACTACGGAATCTGAATGCAGATTGAAGCTGACTATGCTCACTTTTTTTTCCTTTCTCATGGTTTTTGCCTTTTGTTCTGATTCTTCCTTCACAACCTGGCTAATGTGGAAATAAATTTAATATGATCGTACATGTATAACCTATATCAGATTGCTTGCCATCTTGGGGAGGGGAAGGGAAAAGGAGGGAGGGGGAAAAATTAGAACTCAAAATCTTAGAAAAGTAAACTTAATAAACGATTTGACATCTAAGATCCAAGAGAATATAAGCTACAAAACAAAGACTAATTACAAGAGATTCAATAAGGACAAACGGTTTACTTTTTATGTGAGGAAAAGTGGAATGTATGTATAAGGTTGTTATTAGTAATTGGGTAGTTTGTAAGAAAGATTGGGCTAAATCTGAGTATAATATGACTTTTTAAACCATTTAGGAATAAGTAAAAAGACTAATCTTATACAAATGAGGAGCAAGAGGAAGAACTGACATAGAGGAATTAGATAGGGGAGGAGGGCTCATAGTTCTGCAACCCTATTTTCATCAGGAATGGGCTTGAGGGAACAATACGTACATATCTAGAAGGGCATAAATGTCCTTTAAATTCAGAAAGAAATAAAAGGCTAAGGGGATACGGAGCGGGGAGAATAAGGGAGGACTTTTACAGGGGAGGGTGAGGGAATGGAATAAGGGGGGATATAAAAGAGTGTTTACATTTATGTGAATTGGAGGGCAAGGGAGGGATCCTTGGAGGGGGGTAGGTTAAGTAAGAGGTACCTTAAGTACCCAAGGTAGAGGATAGAAGTAAAGTAGCGGAGTCAGGAAGGATAGAAAATGATACGCCCAAACGTGAAATAAAGATCACGAATAGAATTTAGTAGAGGAAAAAAAATCAGAGGTGGTAACCGTGAGCTCGGACAAAATCAGAACTAAAATGGATTGAACCAAAAGAGGAAAATAGGGAATTCTGCTGTGCGTCAGCCATGTTCATCAATGCTGTTTTAGCCTGTTTACAATTACTCAGTGGCATAAGGCTGGAATATTACTGTGGTGGAAGAAATAACGAGTTGGTGGACTTAGAAGAACAGGGAGAGGCGTGGGCTTATGAAGCGAGATGATACCTATCCTCAGAGGAGCCGAGGACAAAAAAGTACGGGCTGGTCTTACATAGACTCATATGAATGAACACGTCTACATGTGAGTGTGGTTATAGATATGAGTATATGTATGCAAGTACATTTATGTATTTTATATGTATATATCTTTGTGTGTAGATGTATATGTGCATGTAGATATATAGGTATATGTGTACAAGTGCATATGTATGTGTATGTGTGTATATGTGTGTATGTATGCATGTGTGCATATGTGTGTATGTGTGCGTGTATGTATGTGTATATGTGTGTATGCATGTGTGCATATGTGTGTATGTGTGCGTGTATGTATGTGTATGTGTGTATGCATGTGTGCATGTATGTATGTGTATATGTATATATGTGTGTGCATGTGTGCGTGTATGTAGATATGTGTATGTGTGTGTATGCATGTGTGCATATGTGTGTATGTGTGCGTGTATGTATGTGTATATGTGTGTATGCATGTGTGCATATGTGTGCATGTGTGCGTGTATGTATGTGTATGTGTGTGTATGCATGTGTGCATGTATGTATGTGTATATGTATATATGTGTGTGTGCATGTGTGCGTGTATGTATTGTGCGTGTATGTAGATATGTGTGTGTATGTGTATGTGTGTGTATGCATGTGTGCATATGTGTGTATGTGTGCGTGTTTGTATGTGTATATGTGTGTATGCATGTGTGCATATGTGTGTATGTGTGCGTGTATGTATGTATGTATGAAAATATATTCAAGCTTAACTGCAGCTTTCTTGGGGGAAGGGAGAGGAAGAGGGGGGAAGAACAAGGTAAAAAGTGCAAAACAGAGAATAAAAAAAACCTTATAAGGAAACGAAGAAAGGCTGGCCAGCTTGGAACGCAAGGCATAGTATTCATTATGTCGGCTTTCTGGAAACGGAAATTTACTGCTGTGTCTTTTGAATCCTCTCTTACGTTCTTCTATGCACACGGCAAGGCTTTTATTCTGTTCTTGTTTTGTATTTAAGTCTTAATATTTAAGTTTATAATATGTTTCTTTTTCTTTTCTTATTGTATATTTAAGTTAAAAAAAATACAAAGTAAATAAAAATAAATTTCAGAAAAAATTAAAAAGCAAATGTTGACAACGATCCTTACACGTAGCAGGAAAAGCTAAGATGCTGATGAGCAGAGAGAAGAACGCGCAGGCGAGGATCAGCGCTGCCTGAAGAAGCGTAATTCACACGGAAAGCAGCACCGAGGAGATGGAAAGGGCCCCCGCCCTGCCTCGGGCAGCCAACGCTGTGTCTCCGCTGGTGTCTGATGAGCGCGGCCGGAGACAACACTGGCTGAGAGCCCAAGGGCAAGCGCAGAGGATGATGTCAGGGGATGAGCTAAGAGAATGGGCAGAAATGACTCAGAAGTCGGGGAGGAGGAGAGCGCGGCCTTCAGAGAGCTCGGCATGAAAGCTGCGTAAGGGGGTCCTTGAAGGGGGCTTGGGAGAGGAGCCCAGAAGGAGGACGACAAACAGGAGGGGGGGGGGTGAGCACCAGGTTTGGACGCCACCAACCTGGCGACAATGGGAGACAAATAGGGTGACACAGCCAAGCTCAGGGACGGTGCCTCCTTCACTTTCCTTTTTAAAGACGACTGAAGAAAATATTCACAACCGTTGATCCCCACGCCTGTTTGCTCAGTCATTCAATGTTGGCGAAAACTGTTTACGCTTGGCACACACTAAGCATCTTCACGATGGAAAAGACAAGATCGGCCCACAGGCAGGCTCTCTTCTCTTCCCAATTATTTTTCCAATTAATAAACACTTATTTCCTCTCCTCCTGCTTTCCTCTCTTTACTCCCATTAAAAAAGTGAATTTTTCCAGTCATCCTGGAAAACAATGTGGAACTATGCCCTGTGCATACCCTTTGACTGAGTGATGCCATTACTAGGCCCGGCCCCTAAAGATATTTAGGGCAGAGCAAAAGCATCCCATGAACGTGTCTGCTCCCCCAGTTTGGTGGATGTGAGGCCTTTTTTTGGTCACTGACCTTGGGGCATTGAGCAGTGGGATCTCTGAATTAGATGGCACTTCATTTGCATGGTGGTACATTGGTTTCCTGGATACATTCGTGTACCTGGTTTTCCACAGTCCCTGTCAGTGCCTCGGTACCGACATCCCATCTATGCCGATGTGTTGGGTGTGAGGTGAGACCTCAGAGTTAACATTTCTTTTATCGCTGGTGATTTGGAGAGTTGTTTCAGATGATTGTAAACAGTGTGGAATTCTTCTCTGGGGAGCAGTTTGTTTATATTCTTGGTCACTTAGTTCCCAGAGAATGCTTTTGCTCACATTGGAGATGGTGAATGTAGATGCATATATTGGGTATGGATCGATTTTGCCAGCTTTTCTCTTACTGCTCTTTTTCCTTTTATGAAGATCCCCTGTTATATGGGATGGCTTGGAGGGGGGGGCGGGGAGGAAAGGAAGCGCAAATTGAGGCTGTCAATATTCTTTCGGTTTTGGTTGTCAGACCATTTCATATAAAGGCTGTTTCTTTCTTATCTAAGTTGCATTAATTTTATTCATCCAAATGAGTTCTTCAGCTTCATGTAAGAGCAGCACCTCTTTAAACTTTGAAAAGTCTCTCTTTTCCTTATCTACTTAAGAATGGACCCCTTGCCTATAGCCAAGAAAAGTTTTGCTGGCATGGTGGAGAGGCAATGTGGCAGAGCTAGGAAGAGCTGGTTCTGCACTTGTCACTGAGACATGCAGCTGCGTGACCCCCGGCAGGGCAGATCTCTTCACTTTCCTGTGTTCTTGGCATCTTTCTAAGACTAGGAGGTGCAGGGAAGGAATGGAAGCTTACAGGCAGAATAATTCTTTCTGCCGTGGCCACCATCATATCAGCTTGAGAAAAGACAGTAGGATATCTGATGCAGATAGAAAAACTCCAAGTCAGTTCAACCAGAAGGCTCTCCGTCACCTGTGGCCCAGCCATCCCACTCTGGGGCTGATGTCTCAAGGAGGTATTGACAGTAGACTCTTTGTAGACTCATGGAATGTTGGGTCCAGTTTTGGTCACCATACTTTAGTAATATAATGGAAAAGATGCAAAGGGTTTGGATGAGAGTGAAGAAATACTAAAGAGGCAGAACAGATTAAATGAATGGGGATCATTTAGATGGGAAAAGAAAATGCTAAACTGCAAATTCATTACAGTCTTCATGTACATCAATTTTTTTCTTCAGGAGGAAGAAGTAACAATCAGTTGTTGCTTTTCTCTTAAGAGGACCTTAAAAAAAGGAAACCGGCTTAATTAAATAACAGTATCCGGGGTTCTGTCACCGGTGGACTGAGGAGGGCTTCTTAACAGGGAGGGACCTTAATGAAGGAGTCAGAGAGACCAGCTTTGAATTCTGCAGAGATACCAGACAACCTTGAGGCCTGACTGATGCTGGCCTTCAACGTGGGCTGGGACCAGCATCTTGCAAAGTGCTGATGGGTTAAAGGGTTGTCCCGTTGCCAGCCTTCCAGCCTTGTGACAGACTTCTTTCCCAAAAGCCTCCCCCTGGCCTGGGGTCCATGGCCAAAGATTTGGGTCCGGGAGGCAAGGTTAGAACACTCTGAAAAGTTTCAGCTTTTATAAGGCACATACCATCATGTAACACCTACCAGGGAGGAGCATGGCATGTTCTTTGTTATGGGAGAGTGGCTGGATCGAGATTACTTTCAGACATTTTTGTTGCATTCTTCTGGGCAAAGTCTCCCAGAATCTGAGTCGCAAGGGACCTTGGAGGCCACTGAGTCGAACCTATTTGTGAATGAGAATCACAGTATCCTTGTTCAGAGCCAGAAGGGGCCTTAGCCCGTCTGATGTAGGAAGAAACTAAAGCCCAAGGTTGCTTGGGAAGTCACTTAGCAGGTCCTGTGTAAGATGGGACTGTGAGCTTCTCTGACTGACTCTGAGTCAAGCTGATGAGCACCTATTACGGACGAGGCACTGTGCTAAACACAGGGGAGAGAAGAAACCCAAACAGATTTTAAAAAGCCCCTGCTTCACAATCTGATGGGAGGAAGGGCAACATGTAAGCTGTGGCCAAATTAACTAATTTTTAATTAGTTAATTAATTAATCCTATGTAAGAAACAATGGAGATAAAGCATTAAGGAAAACTGTGAAAGGCCAGGAGGAGGAGGTGAGGAAGAAAAGTGCTCCAGGCAGGGGGCACAGACAGAGAAAATGCCTGGAGTCTGGAGATGGAGGGTCTCATGCAGGGAACAGCCAGGAGGTTAGTGGAGCACAGACTACATGAAAAGCAAGAAGGTGTGAGAAGCCTGGGAAGGTTGTTAGGGAGCAGGTGACAGCGGACTTTAAAAGCCAACCAGAGGACTTCGTATTTGATCCTTGAGGTTTAGTGTTTAGACTAGAGGTAATGGGATAGAGCAGAACTTTTTCAGAAAACCACTTTAGTGACTGATGGAAGATGGACTGGGATGTGGAGAGAAACCCCCCCTCCCCCCCAGCAGTTGTGACAGATAAGGAGGACTTGCCCTGGGGTGGGGGCAGGGTCAGAGGAGAGAAGGGGATTTACCTGAGGGGTTACCAAGGTCGCATCAACAAGACTTGGTCACAGATTGGATAGAAGGGGGAGAGTAAAGGAGAGGGAGGAGGGGAAGGTGGCTTCTGGCTTAGGTTAGAGCTGGATAAATGGACTGGAGAATCCTTCACATAGAGATGCCCACTGGATCCATGGGAGTTGATATGATCCTCAAGCAAAATGATTCAGAGGAAAAGGGAACAGGACCCAACAACCTAACCACTACCCAGTACTGCCCTCCTAAAACTCCACCTGGATTGTCCAGGAGCCAAACCTAGGTCAACGGCTTGGAAGATGGCTGCACCCACTGCTCTGCCACCCACATGTAGCCGAGCCTCCCCCTCCTGACCTGCACCCTAGCCACAATCCTCTGCATGGCATTTCCTGCTAACTTGACTTTGTGTCAACTTGCCTGTCCATTTTCTCAGATGTCTGTGTCCTCAAGAAGGCTAATGGTTCCTAGGACTTCTTCTGTTGGATCCTAGTGGGCTGAAGTAGGAACAGTGGGTACAAAGTGCAAGCTGACCAATTTAGACTTGATGTAAGTTTCAAAAAAAAACACCAAAAAACGAAAACCAGACCTTTCTCCCATGGATGGACTGCCCTGACAGACTAGCACAGGAATAGGAAACCAGCCAGTGCAGTGGATAGAGCACTGGGCCTGGAGACATAAAGTTCTGAATTTGAATCCAATATCAGATTTTTGCTAGCCGTGTGGCCCTGGGCAAGTCACATAATCTCTGTTTGCCTCAGTTTCCCCATTTGCCGTATTTAACACAGTGCCTGGCTCATAGTGATGTTAGTGTTAAATGCGAGCTATGAGAGCTATTAGTGGGCTGCCCTCCCCTACCAGTGGTCTTCAAAAAGAGGCCAGAAGACTGTCCACCTACCAAGAATGTCAGAGGGGATTTTGTGCAGGTCAAACTTAGGTCGGATGCTTCTGGGGTTCCCTTTGGGTGTGAGAGTGTGGGATGCTCTGATTCCTGGTGGTCTCCCTGGGAAAAAACAAAAGCCTAGGAGTTCTTCAGGACCCCAGATGTGGGGCTGAACCCTAACTACCCCAGCCCCCCACACTGCTGCTCTATGGAAAAAGCCAGCTTCCCCCATCCCTGCTATGTCTGGGGGCTTTGCCTTGTGCAGTCGTCCCTGAAAGATGCATGCTGGCCATTCCCAAGACACAATCTTGGGATGCTATGGAACAAGGCCATTAACACTAGATGGCAATAGAGAACCACATGGTGACTCCCAGACCCTGGGGAAGGGGCCATCCAGAAAACGGCCTTAAGCACTGAACCCACTTGGAGAATCCTCCCCAGGCCAGAGATGCCCGGACAGCCCCCCCTTGGTGCCGACCCTGCACCTTCTGCCACGTTAGCTCCCACACTCAAACTGGAGTTTGTTTATCTCACCCGTCTTGAACCTCCAGTTGTAGGGCGTGGATGGACACAAGACAAATGCCCAGCTGCCCCCAGAGGCCCCTGGGTCCTGACATTACTGCCGTTTTATTTAATCTTTCCTGGAAGTGATAACCTGGCAGCTTAGCCGTCCTCCTCATGTCTCTGCCCATTCCCAGGGACAGCCCACTTAGCAAGCCCTCTCCTGTCACCTGGCCCCTCTTGGGCAAATGATGAGGCAGCCAGAGTTTCTCCACATACACACATCCCTTCCATCCCACACTGGTCTCCCCTGTCCCCAGGGGCACCCTCCTCCAAACTCTGTGCCTCTCAGACCATGCTCCATCCCATCCCATCCCATTTTCCCCTGCCACAGCTCCCTATGGCAGAGAAACCTAGATCTTCATCTGAAGAGCTCTCAGGAACCTTGTGGTCTGACTCATCCATGTTACATAGGAGGAAACTGAGCCTCAAAGGGGTCATGTCAGTGAGTCTGAGTCAGTCAGCAAACATTTACTTAGGGCTGATTAACTGACTTGCCAAGGTCATACCAGTAGTAGCAGGCATCAGCAGTGGGATGTGCACCCTCCCCACAACTCCAGACCGAGTATCCTGTGCCCTGCTTCACGCTGCCAGGGGCTAGAGTCCGGTTCAGACAGTCTGACATCGTGTGTGACCATGAATGAGTCCCAAAACTCTTCAGGGCCTCAAGTTTCCCATATAAAGTGCTATGAAGGGAAAGCAACTGCTCCATAGATGACCTCATTGAGTTGTAAAGAAAGCATATCAAGAGCATAGATGATGACTGCTTCTCCACTCACGCCTTACGAGTGGGGGCAGGCACTAAGCCCTTGAAAGTGGGGCCAGTGGAGAAACTCCAGTCAGCCCTACAGCAAGATGGCGACTCTTTGGGGGGCCCAGCAGTGAGCTGAATGGCTGCCACCCAAGGGCCAGTCTGGCTAGGACAGAAGGCTCAGAACCAAGTTGCTGATAAGGCAATTTGTTGTTTAGTCTCAAACAATTGCCAAAGACCCTCGGAGAGAGGTTTCCGGCTCTCGGAGGCCAGGATATCCCATGGCTTATCTGAATTCAGTCTTTGTGTCTGGGTCCACAACCAAGAGGCCCCTAGTGCAGAGGGCAGTGGGTGCTGCCCAGCAGATGTCCTCCAAGTTGGACCCAGATGATGCTGCCTCATGGTGTCCACCCTGTGCCTGGCCAAACATGCTGGGGTCGGCATTCTTCCCAGGGGTCTCGAAATCTGGGCCTAAAGAAGTCCTGTTACCTTCCTGTGCTCTTCAGTGAAGGAGTTTAGGTAGAGATGGCCCTGGGAGAAGGCGTTATCTTGCTATTGTCTTATATTTAATGTTCTGTGGACTATTACACAGGTGCAATGATTGTCGTTAGTGTCAATTTGATTAGTCTTATTATCTCAGCACCCAGCTGACTTCTGTCAAAGCTGACAAACCGCTTCCACTCAATTCAAGCAGCATCTTCAAGGCTCTGCCATGCACACCAGGCACTGTGCTGAGCAGGAGGGACAAAGACAAAACAGGGCACTCCTGGACCAGCTCAGGCTCAGGTGACAATGACTGACCGACAGTGAAGAGGAAAAGAAGGCACTTGGCATTGGAGTCAGCAGACCTGGCCTAGAATACCTAAGCAATCTTCCTGGAAGCCAGCTTCCTCATCCATGCCCGCCCTCATATGCCAGCCTTTTAGAGCCGGATCCTAGTGATCATCTAGACCCAGACTCATTTCACAGAGGAGGAAATGGATGCCCAGAGAGAGCCAGTGACTCACCCAGGATCACACAAGTAGCAAGTATCAAAATTGAGTCTTGAAGCCAGAGCCTGTGACTCCAAAGCCAGTGTTCTTCCCACGGTACCATGACCCTTCCTTATGGCCAAGCTCCTATGGCTAGTGTCAGAGCAGGGACTTTGCCAAGGTCTCCTGACTCTAAAGGGTCTCAGCATGGTATGCTGTACACAGTAGACACTTAACAGATGCTTGTTCCCTCCCCCGATTCAAATCCTTGTCTTCCCCACGATTTCAGGTCACATGTAACTGAGAAGCTAAAGGCCATCTTGGCTGACTCAGCCATCTCCCATGGCTCCCTCCTTGTGCCACCTGCTTCCTAGAAGTGGGTCCGTTCTATTACAGCTAATGTCTTCCTTTGGTTCTCTTCCCTTCTGGGTCTACAGTCCATCAGGGAACGTAGAGACAAGGCCGGGTTGGGGAGAGAGATGGGGAAGAATAAAGGGTTCTTGTGGCATTATCTCTATCTGTCTGTCTGTCTGTTCATCCATCTATCTATCTGTCTATCTCTTCTATCTATCTATCTTTCTTTCTATCTATCTATCTATCTATCTATCTATCTATCTATCTATCTAAATATCATCCATCTATATCACAGATTAATTTAGTGGAAAGAGGACTAGTCTGGAAGTCAAGAGACAGGGATTGACACTGGGCTCCCCCAGAGCCCAGCTATAGGACTTTGGCTGTGTCACTAGGACCCCCAAATTCCTCTTTGGTGAAAGAGACACTGCTCATTTCCCTTCAGTGTCCTTCTCCTTTCCCTCATGATGTCTGCCCTGATCCCTTACATCCCAAGCAGGTTGCTTCATCTTAACTCTACCTCTCACTTCGTGGTCCCTGAGCCTTCTCTACACCTGGCCAAACCACCACAAGCCTTCCCTTCTCGATGTCTCCTGTGGCCTCAGGCTCATTTGGACCAGGAAAGATGGGTTCTCTGCTAGCTCCTCCTGTTTCTTCTGCTGATGACATTGGTATGGCATCTCCCCTAACTTCTCAAAATCACACACAGCAAGAGGTACTGGTTGATAGAGTGGTGGCCCTGGAGGTAGTGGCTTCCCCAGTGGAACTCTAGGGATAAAATACTTTTATTAGATTAGAAATGTATATCCAGAAGAGGGTGGTAACACTCCTTCAATGCCCAGGAAGGGAGAGGAAGTCTTAAGGTGGGGACTGAGCCAGGGACAAGAAAAGAAGAGGCAAAGGCTTTTGTCCCAGCTCTGCTTCTTTTGACCATGGGCAATTCGCTTTATCTTTCCCAGCCTGTTTGCTTATCTATAAAATGGAAGTGAGACTGGTTATTTCCAAGGATTACCAATAAGGATGTAAAGAGATCATATATACAGAAAAGACCAACCAAAAGCAACACTTAGAAACTGCAGAGGTCAATTCTGGCTTGATATCAACAAAGACTTCCTGACAATGGCTTCCAATTAGGATCACAGATCTACATCTGGACAGGACCTCCAAATGGACTCCCCATGAGTATCATGGATCTACATCTGGATCATGATCTATATCTAGATGGAATCTCAGAAGCCAAGAAATCCACCTCCCTCAGTTCAAAGATGAGGGAATGGACGTCCAGCCAAGGGAAAGGACTTGCCCAAGGGCCCCAAGGTGGCAGAGCCAGCATTTGAACTCAGGTTCTCTGTTTTCCAGACTAAAGGCCCTGATGGTTTGCATAGCCCTTCAGACTGAGGCTGGAGGACCACTCTTAGTCAGGTCTAGATCAGACAAGATGGCCACTGAAGGTCCTTCCAGGTTTGAAATTCAGGGACTGTCTGATTCTGGGAATACTCCCTTGAGCACCACAAATGAACGATTTTATTTATTCTTGAAGAGTTGAGTTACCCTGTGTTGTTGACTCATGTGTGTGGGCTGCTGAAAAGTTTCTTTTCCTGGATTTCTCATAATTATCCTAGTGTTTGACTAAAGGCATGGTCTCCAGAGAGCTCCTGGAAAGGTGTAAATGTGTCACCTTCAAATGGGGGGATGGACTGATTTGTCCTTAAGAGAATTAGCAGGAGAAGGTAGAAGATCCAGGAAGGGACGCAGGACCCTTAAGCTGTGCAGCTGGGGGTGACAAGTGACCAACTGCAGAGGAGGCTTCACTGGGAGCTTTTGTGGAACCTCTTACTCAATGCCCATCAAATTCCCCATCCAAAGGGTGCCCTGATGGAGCCTGTCTTTTGATCCTTACCCAGTTCTCTTAGTGCTCTTTCCCCTGGATCCTAGGTATGTGTCATCACAGGAAATCCTTGTTATCAAGGAGTTAAGCTTCTCTAACCAGCAGGCCCACAAGGCATTGTGCTTTTTAGAACATGTTAACAGGTTTGAAAGTTCTCAGGTTTACACCATCAACACTAGTGTGAGAATTCTCAATTGTACAAATATATGTTTCCTCTCTATCCCTGACTGTGATTCATTTATAGCTTCAGCCAATTAAACATTTTCCAAATCTCATGTCCTGCTCCCTTCCTTAACTTTCAGAACAAGTTTCCACCATGGAGTAAAAGAAGATGCCCAGGATTTCCAGATCTTGGAATGCTAGAGGGTCCTGGGAGGCTGGCTTGTTCAACCTCCAACTTCAACAAGAAATTGCTCACCAACACATCCTACTAAGACCTTGTCCAGTATCTGCTTGATGACCTCCAAGGTGGGGGAAGCTACTACCTCCCAAGGCAACCCTTTCCACACTGGGACAGCTCTACTTTTTCAGAAGCTCTTCCTCCCTTTGAGTTTCAATCTGACTCCTGGTGATTCCTAACCCTTGTTTCTAGGTTTGCCCCTTGGAGCCAAGCAGAGCAAGGTTAATCCCTTTTTTATATAAGAGGCCTTCCAATATCCAAAGACAATATCCAAAGCCCTCCCATCAGTCTCTAGGCTAATTCCTTCAACCATTCCAGCTATGACATGAACTCAAGGGTCTTCACCACTCTGGCTGACCTTCTCTAGATACCCTCTGACTTGGCAATGCCCTTTCTAACATGTCACAGTCAGAACTGAACAAAGCTCCAAATGTCAGATCGTGGCAATGTACAACAGGACAATTACCTCCATATTCCTGGATTCTAAGGCCTCTGCTAATGCAGCCAGGGATGGCATCAGCCTTGTTGCCTCTTAGAAGATGAGTTTTTTTAGAGTGGGGATACTTTTATTCTTTTCATTTGCATACCCAGCACCCAGGACAGGTACTGGCACAGTATTGCAGATAGTTGATGAATGGGTTGATTGACTGATCAAATTATTGGTGCCTAGCCTTCTGTTCACTAAAACCCCTATATCTTTTTTCAGATAAATTGTCTAACTATATCTTCCCCATCTTGTGTTTTTGAGGTCGATTTTTTAAACCAAACGTAAGATTTGACATTTCTCCTTGTTCAATATCATCTCATTAACTTTTTAGGCTATCAAGATCTTTTTGAATCCAGCATCAGTCTTTGTATGTGTTAGTGAGCTCTTCTCCTTTTATTTCATCTGAAATTTTTTGTGTTCCTGTGATCTATGCCTTCATTCAAGTTGCTCAATAGATTTCCTATTTTGAGCCCCTTCAACTTTGAACCCAACAATGCACATGGCAGAAGGCAGGTCTCTGCAGGCTCTCTCAGTGGGTTTGCAAATGATTTCACTACTTGGGTTCAAATATTGATCTGTTTTTTCTTAGCTTTCCTACTTGTAGAAGCACACATTTTCAGTGTCAAGAAGAAGGCAATTTCTCCATCAGTTTCCAAAAGAACTCCATATTTCTTACCCTCTCTGCACATAATAAAATGATTAGGGATGGAATGATGAGCTGATTAATGCCACCACCAACTCTACCATGGGACGGATGGCTATCATTTTTAATGGCAAGAGAAGGACCAATAGAAGTGAACTGATCAAGTCTGGAATACCCTAGTGCTGTCTATGGGATAGACACATTGCTATTGAAGGCCACATCAGTCCTTTTCTCAGACAGCCCCTAAGGACCTCACAAAGACTCTCTTTCTGGTAATTCTCCCATCTGACAGGCTCACTAATTCACTAGATGGGTCTGCTCTAGCCATGGCTCTCCTCTCCCTTTTGCTCTAATAGGAAGCCAAGAAAATCAACAGAAATACTGTGTTAGTAATTTCTTTTCCCAGAAGACTCATGTGGACTTTCTGACTTTCCTATCAATCTGCAGCCCTTGTTCTTTTATTTTTCTCTATCATAATTCCTCCCAGTAAATTAGTTCAACCAATCCTCACTCAGTTTTCCAGAGTTTGGAGTCAGGCAATTCCCTTTCCCCAATGTAAAAACTTCTGATGGCCATGGTCACTAATGGGAAGGTAACTAAGAGAAGCAACAAACAAAGGTTTGAAGCAGTATCAAGAAACAAGATGACTCTAAGACAGCCCTGGATGAAAACAAGAGTGCTCTTAGCCAGCTGTTGTCAATCCAAATGGACTCAGCTCCCCTGAGGGAAAGGACTGAAGAGCTATTCCAAGGAGTCCTTAAACCTACATAGATTGAATAACATCTTGCATACAAATTTGTTTCACTGATTTCCAGATGGACCTAGATGGTGGGACTGGGACTAATACAAACACGAATTCACTTAAAGGTCTCACCAAATACACAGCAGTTGTTTTTAATGTTATTGTGTATTTTCGGAGCCAAAAGATGCTAATAGGTTAACTGCTATCATGGGGGAAGAGACTGGAAATGAATTTTTAATCTTAAAAATAACACTTTACAGCAGCAGTTCTCAACCTGTGGGTTGTGACCCCTTTGGGGATCGAACAACCCTTTCGTGGAGGTCGCCTATGACCATCAGAAAACACAGATTTCCGATGGTCTTAGGAACTGACACATCGCTCCTCTACTCTATCCATCTCCAGGCGGATCTGCCAACATGCAGATATGCCCACATACGAGTATTTAAGAGTCATAGCATTAGGAAGGTTGAGAACCACTGCTTTACAGAATCAAAGAGTCTGAGAGTTGGGACCTTGGTCATCTTCTGGTCTGGCCCATACATGGAGGGAATCAGCAATGATAACATACAAAAAATGGTCTTCTAGACTGCTTGAAGAACTCCAAGGAATGGAATTCATCTGGGAATCCATCCCTCTTGACGTCCTATCTTCTCTACTAGAGAAGGCTGGGAATCACAGGTTTTGAATACTGAGTGGACTCATCCCTCAATACCATGATCCCAAGCTACTTCTGGGGCATCCAACCTAAAGGAACAAGTATCTGTGAAACGGGTAACCAATCTAAGCACATGCTCAAGACAAATAGGAGTAGAATGTTGTCAAATGCTAAACTCAATGATGGATTAGCCCCTTCCTCTTCAGACCCCCTCCCCCAAGGACCCTCTTCCTGAATCAACAGTCTGCCTCATTATGTCACTTACATTTCCCTTGCCTCTTTCTGTGTCTTTGCTCAAGCCATGCCCTATGACTGGAATGTACCATTTCATCCCAAAGTCCATCTGTAGAAATCTTCCTCTTTCTTGAGGATGAAGCTCCAGTGTGACCTCCTTCACAAATATTCCCTGACCTCTCTCCCACATGCTGGGTGGAAACTGTCTTTTCTTCCTTGGGTATCTTCTATTACATGGTTTAAACCTCTCTGACCGCAAAGACAAAGCTTCTTTAATATAATGCGTCTTTGTGGTTGTCTCTTTGCTAGTAGTCTTGAAATGCCTTGAGGGTAGGGACCTAGCCTCCTAACTGGCCTCCCTGCTTTAAATCTCTTCCCATTCCAATCTATATTCCCTCTTGTCACCAAAGAAATTTTTCCTTAAGCACATATCTGACCACATGATTTTCTACTGAAACTCCAGTGGTCTTCTATTGCCTCTAAGATAAAAGAGCAAAAAAAAAACTTTTCTCTTCTGGTTTTTAGAATCCATCACAATCTGACTCCAAACTATCTTTCCAGCCTCATTAGATATCACTCCCCTTCCTATACTCCACCATCTAACCAAACTGGCCTTATTTATATTCACCATCTGAGGCTCCACCTCCCACCACCATACCTGGAGTGTACTCTCTCCTAGCAACTGTCACTTCCTTCAAGCATCATCTTCTACACAAAGCCCTTCCCAATTGCAACTGCCTTCCCAATTCCTCCCAAACTGCCTGATAGCCATTTTCTTTTTATTATATGTATATTTGTGGGAGGGAGGGAGGAAGGGAAAGAGAGGGAAAGAGAGAGAGAGAAAGACAGAGAGAAGGAGAGAGAGGAGAAGAAGGAGGAGGAGGTGGAGGAGGGTAAAGGAAGGTAAAATAAAAGTGATAGGGGGAAAGAAGGGGACAGATGTGTGAGCCAAGATGGTGGCATAGGAGCAGCAAGGTACTGCAGCTCCCACACAGATACCTCAAATACCCATAAAATATGACTCTAAACAAATTTTAGGACTCTAAAACTCACACAAATACATTCTCGCTAAAGGCAGCTTGGCAGGAAGAGATCACTGCAGCTCTGGGAGCCAAAAGCAGCCCAGCCTGAAACCACAGCGTGGCCCCAGGGGTAGCCAGGATGAGCCACAGCTGGAGCTTCAGGAGAGTGGATCAGCAGCAGCAGTGGCAGTTTCCAGGATTATCAAGCCATAAGAAAAAAAGGACTAAGTGAAAGGTCAATGGGTCTTGGCTAAAATTGGGGGAGAAAAGCGGGTCCGGCCAAACTGCCTCCAGGGCAAGGAAGCGGTAGAAGCAGAGGCCCGGCAGCTGCCTCCATATAGCTGCTTCAGAGCTCCTGGCCTGCAGAATGCGGGAGGGGGGGGGGGCAAGCAATTGTTCAGAGGCCAAGTGCTCTCACGCTGAGCAGCCTGGAACTGGATTGTGGTCTTGGGTGGTGGTCATGGGGTGCATTTTCAGTGAGCCAAAGCTGGTGGGGGGCTGCAAAAAAACAATCCCCTAATAGCTCCGGCAGCTGTGAAAACCCCAGCGATTTGGGACAGAGCTTTCCCCTCTGAAAGCAGAGTTCCACAGAGCTAAAAAATCAGTGACTGGCCATCATGAGCAGGCAAAGGAAGCAAAGTAAGAACAGCAACCAAACTCTAGATTCCTTTTTTGGGGACAAGAAGGAGCAAAGCATAGAATGGGAAGAAGACAACACAGTCAGAACTCCCACACCAACAGCTTCCAAGAAACATGAAGACTGCCTAAATCCATAGAGGAGCTTAAGAAAGATTTTGAAAACCAAATGAGAGAAGTGGAGGAAAAATTGGGAAGAGAAATAAGAATGATGGAAGAAAATCATGAAAAGAGAGTCAACAACATGACTGAAGAAAATAACACCTTAAA
>CM053586.1:1363824-1390367 GCA_028646515.1 Pseudochirops corinnae | reverse complement strand
GGGAAAGGATCAACCTTACTCTCACTGAACTTGGCTTAGGGAAGGAATGACATAAACTGTAAACTGGGTATCTTGCCACACAGGAGAGTAGGGGGGATGGGGATGAGAGGTGGGACGACAGAGGGGAGGGCAGGGTGGGAGGGAGGGTTGATGGAAGTACACATTTCTGTAAAGGGACAGGGACAGGGTAGAGAATAGAACAAGGGGGGGTGGGAGTGGGATAGGAAGGAGGGACATATAATCAGTCTCTCACAATATGCCCACTGTGGAGAGGTTCTGCGTAATTACACGTGTACAGCCTGTATTTAATGGCTTGTCCTTCCAGTGGGGATGGGTGACAAGGGAGGAAGGGAAAGAATCTAGAATTTAAATTAATATATAATCAAATGTTTATATATATATACAATGTATCAAATGTGTATACACACACACACACACACACACACATATATATATATATACAATTATTATTATTAACTACATATCTGAGAATTAAGATACACAGACACTGCGGTAGGGAGATCTATCTTGCCCTACTGGAAAGTCAGAGAGGCGAGGGGGAGGACATAGGAGAGAACAGATTGGAGGAGGGGTTATACAGTGGGATCGCTGTTTTGAGATGTTGGGTAGGGGAAAGATGGGGAGAAAATTTGTAACTCAAAATCTCGTGGAAATGAATGATGTAAACAAGAAAATAAATAAATTAATTTATTAAAAAAAAAAAGAAGGGGAGAGTAAAGGAAAAACAGGAAGGGTAAGAGCAGAGAGGAGGGAGGAGAGAGGAGAGAGATTCTGTGCCCACTTAAAGATATAGATCTTAGCCCCCCATTATAGAATGTAAGCACTTTGAAAGTGGGAATTACTTCATTATTTTGTTTCTACATCTTCACTGCCTAGCTCAGTGCTGCAGATGGGACACACTTAATAAATGATTGTCTATTGATTGGTTTATTCTTCCTCTTTTCTCCATGAGTTCAAAGGAAGAGGCAGGAAGCCAGGAAGAAAGGTTAGTGGCAGATCACACCATTCAGGAGCATTTTCTTTTCCCCACTCCCTCCCATCTCCAGTCACAACCAGCCCCATGTGTGAATAGAGGTGTAGAAGGGTTATTACCTCTCACTTGACTTCTGTAGTTGAGCAGCTGAGCCTAAAAATAACCTACAGCTTCTCTCTTCTGTCTCTGTCTCTCTCATCTCCTCTTTCTCTCTGTCTCTGTCTCTTCCTCTGTCTTCTCTGTCTCTCCTCTCATCTCTCTCTCTCTCTCTCTCTCTCTCTCTCTCTCTGTCTCTCTCTCTCTCCTCTCTCTGTCTGTCTCTCTCTGTCTGTCTGTCTCTCTCCTTCTCCCTTCCCTTCTCTTTTTCTTCTTCTACCCCTTCCTCCCTCCACCATCCCCCCTCACCATCCCCTTCCTCACTAATGGCCTAGAAATTGTGATGAAATGGGCACAGAGCTTCCAAAGGCTCTGTGAGTCTGAGATCCATTCCTTCGGATGCTCATTCCTGGCAGACCCTCTTACTCATGTTCCCCCCAGTCACAGCCTTTACAGGAAGGGCCTGAGTGCTAAGTAGCACTCAGCAACTTTAGGTTGTTATCTGGGGATCCTTTCCTGGAGACAAGCCAGGCAGCAGGTCTACAGTAAAGGCTATTTAAGGGATGGCAGTCTGTGGTGAGCAGAGCCTAAGATTGAGGCTGATGAGCCTCCTGGAAACGTCCTGTGAGCAGAATGATCAGACCAATAGCCTGGGTTGTGTCTGGGGAAGAGGGATAAGGACAGGAATAAGCTTCTACTAAGAGCCCACTGTGTGCCAGGGTCTGTACTAAGCCCTCTTCAAATCTTGTCTCGTTGGCCCTTTGCAGCAGTCCTGGGAAGTCGGTTCTATTACTGGCCACACATTTTGCAGCTCAGGAGTTGGGGCAGATAGAGCTTAAGTGGCTTGCTTGGAGTCACATTCCTTACAAGCATCTGAGGCTGGATTTGAACTCAGCTCACCCTGATTTCAAGCTCAGTGTTCTATTTGGCCAATGGACACCATGGCTGATCTCTAGAAATAAGCAAGTTCTTTGAATTCCACTGACTTTCTTTGCAAGAATCCAGTTCATTTCACAACAGCCCGTCTAACCTATTGAGAAGGCACTAGAATTCGAGGGCACCTCAAAGGACTAGGTTCCACCAACTGATGCACCACATGCTCTAGTCCATTAGGCAGAGAAGACAGAGAAGGACAAAAATGTGTATTTCACAGTAAAATGATCATCTCTTCTCATGATTATTTGTATTTAAAATGCATTTTCACATACAGGAGAAATTACAGTCAAATTACAAAAAGAAAAATGCATAACTGATGTGGCAAGCCCTCTAGTGGTAAGCCAGATGCCTCCCAAGTCTCCAAACCAGCCTCTGTCTTTGTCCTGAGTATCAGCCCCTCATCGCCACCTCCCTGCTAGACATCTCTCCTTGGAAGTCTTGCAGACCCATCAAATTAAATATTCCCGAAGCATAACTAATCATTTCTCCAAACTCCTCCCACTATTTCTATGTCCCTATCAATGTAGGTATTACTCAGAACTGGATTACTAATGGCAAATGGCCACATTCTGGGTGATCACCATGACTCCAAATCCACATGAATGTGGGTTGCTTATCCTTAGGTAATGTCAGTGAGCTAGCATTTTAAAAGTTCCTACTATGTGCCAGACAAGGTGTGGGGTAGGTGTTATCATTTAATATAGGCAGGTAATATAGGCAGGTAATAGGGTACTGTGAGATGGAATACTTTGCTCGAAAGAGTCCCATGGCCCATTATGAGTGTAGTCTGTCCAACCTTGCTTCCCAGGAAAGGATGATGGGGAATGTGCTTTCGTGAAGCAAATCGGTCACTTCTGAAGTCCTTTCCAACTCAGAGTCTGTCCTTTTATTATTGTGATGGTGCCTGGGGACACCCTTAACCTTTCAAACAGCAGTTAGCTTTTAGACCATTAGATATTGTTTTAAGTCAGGTGGTGAGAGGAGCCTGAAAGCCTAGGGCCTTTTCAGGGAGGAAAACATCAGCCTGGAGACTGAGATTGCTTCCCTCTCCCCAGATTGGCCTGAAGCAGGCATCTCACATGCTGAAGTCTACTAAGGGAGATAGTCCCATCCAATTACACATGAGCTTGGTTGTCAGATTTGAGAACCAACCTGTTCTAGGGGCAGCTAGGTGGCACAATGGATAGAGTACTGGGCTTGGAAGCAGGAAGATTCGCCTCCCTGCGTCCAGATCCAGTCTCAGACACTTACTAACTGTCTGATACTGGGCAAATCAGTTTACCCTGGTTGCCTCAGTTTCCTCATCAGTATAAAGTGCTGGAGAAGGAAATGACCAAACCACTCGAGTATCTTTGCCAAGAAAACCACAAACGGTGCCACAAAGATTCAGACATGACTAAATAGACCGAAACAAGAACAACAACCCCGTCAGTTTGTGTCGAATGAGACAAAATTTGTAAAGAACTTAACAAACACTTGTTCTCTCCTCTCTCTTTCTAACAAACTAGAGTAAGAAACCCATAAACAGAATCCTGGAAGTGTAGAGGGCTAGAGGGGTCCCATATCCTCATTGTCCAGAAGAGAAAGCTCCTCCAAGGTCACAAAAACAGTGGCTGGTGGGACTGAGATCAGAAATGAGAACTTCTCTCTGGCCAGATTCCTTCTGACTTCCTCATCTCCACAAGTCTTGTCACAAGCCTCCTCCATCCCATTTTAGTCCCACTGTCTGACACCAATGCTATAATGCTAAATGGTGCTGAATTTTTGATTCCTAAAGATCTATTGATTTTCTCAATGGCTCCAGCTTTGCTCTCCTTCCTGAGACAGCTGTCCTATCTCAACCCTCTGACACTGGATCTGCCTCAGGGTCACCTTGCTGATCAAATGACAGCTTTTCAGTCTTTTCTGTTGTCTAAGCAGGCCATGCCAGGTCTTTGAAAATTCCTGGGGTATAGAGATGGGGAGAAGCAATGGGGGGGAGGGAGATGTCAAGTAAAATGTTTCCCCAGAAAGGTTAGTAGGTGGGGAACAGAATAGCATGGCAAATGGTGCTCGGGAGCATCTGATGCCAGTAGAGCCTGCACAGCCCTGCTTCCCAGAATAGGCTCACTGGAGATGTGCATGGGTAAAGCAGGCAGATAGAGGCTACTCTGAGTGAGCCATCCAGATTCAGCCATCAGGTCATTCTGACCTTTGTCCAGAGGGCAGTGAAAGCACATAGTGGTATTTTTCCTGAGCACAAAGAATCCTAGGCTCTGCAAAAAATAGAAATTC
Source organism: Pseudochirops corinnae (assembly GCA_028646515.1). Taxonomy (NCBI): domain Eukaryota; kingdom Metazoa; phylum Chordata; class Mammalia; order Diprotodontia; family Pseudocheiridae; genus Pseudochirops; species Pseudochirops corinnae. The sequence goes on along the minus strand of CM053586.1, from coordinate 1,386,067 downwards.
ATTTCTGGAATTCCACCACCCACTAGCAACTAGCATTCACTAGATCCTCCCATGAATGGACATCTCCTGTTAGCACACATGAAACCAAAGAAGAGAATGGGGAGTGAATGGAGGGGGTGGTGGAGGCCCAACAGAGTCTGCTGCTGCTGTCTAATGCTTGTGAACAGAAATAAACTCTACAGAAAGTGTAGGATGCCACCTTGCTTGGAATCTCCAGCAAGACAGGAAGGGTTGGGTAAGAGGAACACTAATATTCTCTGTCAATTTGTTCTTGGGCTGCCTGCCCGGCTGGATCGATTCCCTCAATCCCAAGTGGGTCTGCTCCAGGAGCTGCCTCAGCCTAATGGATCCATCTCCTCCCCTTCCCTACAGACTAAGCTACCTCTTAGGCTAATTTCCTCTAAGTGAAATTAAGGTACAGCTGCTCACCCCCAGTGTGGATGGGAGGATGAGCAGAGAATCAGGGAGGAGCCGAATTTTCTTTGTATTTTAGATGGAGGCCTGTGGAGAAGGCGGCTGAGCAGGCATGATTAGCCAGAGCATTAGAAAAGCAGATCCCAGACTCACGATGCCATCGGTCCTCTTTGAGAACAGAGGATGAACAACAAACACCAGGCAGACAAACAGAAGCAGAAACATGGGACTCATACCCTGCTATAGAAGTTGTCTTTAAGTAAAGGGCCAGTAGCCCACCAGAACGCGGCACTGACCATAGTGCTGAAACTATCCACTAAGCCTCTCCCATTACTCTTGGACATGATTGAAATGACCGAACAAATCACTCTTGGTTCTCCTCTGGAAGAAACAGGAAAGACTCAGCAATCCCTTGGTCTCCTGAGGTTGAAAAAGTCAGTAAAAAGAAATAGCATGACTGTCCTGGAAGGGGACCAATTGAGATCATTTCTCAGTGGCTGTCCCAGGTATCCACAAGATAGGAGATATTTAAAATAAACACGAGGAGGAAAGTCTGATGTAGAGATGTAGACAGAGTGTACGGGGGCTGCGACATATCAAGAGGTGACATTTATCTCTCACTTTAAGGTTTGTAATTGCTGTATAGACACTATCTCTGTGAGGTAGGTATTTGGCCTGGGGTTTTTAATGTATGTGTGTTTGTGTATGCCATGGATCCATTAGGCAATCTGGTGAAGTTTTTGGATGCTTTCTCAGAATGGTGTTTTGAAAAACATAAAATAAAACACATGGGATTACCAAATAAGTCTATTGTATTGAAAACAATAGCTATAGAAAAAAAAACTTTAAAAGAAAAATCCTCAGAACTCAAGTTAAACACTTCTGCACTAGAGGCATTAATGTCTCCATTTTGTAGGAGAAGAAGTAGCTTCAGATCTATCGTACAAGTAAAGCTATAAAGCTGAGAAGGACCTCATAGGCCATCTAGTTCAATATTCTCATTTTACAGTGAACAAGCTGAGGTCAAGTGACTTAACCAAAGTCACACAGGTATTCTAAGACAGACCTAGGTCTCTGACTCCAAAGCCAGCCCTCTTACCACTGAGTGACCATCATGAAGTGGCTTGCTTCTGGCCATGTACCTAGTACATGCCAGAGGTGGGTTTGGAAGCCAGGTCTGACTTCAAGTCAGATGGTCTTGCCTTGATATCCCAAAGCCTCTCTTGTGGCAATGGCCAATGTACAGGGACTGAAGTGAATCAGTAGAGGATCACAGACTCCAGGTGTGAATGGCCTCCTCCTTGGCCATGTGGTCCAGTGTACACCTGATCAGCTTCCTCTCCACACCAGATACTCCACAGCCTCTCTTATCTGAAGAGGAAGCTGAAGGATGCCCAACAACTGGAGAACAGCCCAATAAATGGTGGCTTGTTGATGTACTAGAATCTGTCCTGATAAATGACAAAGGGCACAAAAAACTGGAAAGGCCTTGAGACAAGGTGCTGCATGCAGTCAGCAAACCCCGGACTGTTTATTCAGGGACTGAAATTATATCTTTAAAAAGAAAAAGGAAAGAAAAGCAGCAGGAGTAGACAGACCCATCCTTTCCAGCAGCAAGAACAGAACTGATTTGATTATGGCTCCAGAACAGGAAAGCAGGGGAGTGGGAAGGGTGAGAAACATATGAGGGAGGACCCAAGGCAGGTGGTATGAAGATGTCCAGGGAACAAAGCAAAGCTTGGCTAAAGCTGCTTCAGATGTAGCAGACCCTGTGATGGATTCATCAGAGGTCTAGAGACAAGAATGTGAGTCACTTGGGGCATAGCCTCTGACTCAGCTATCAAAGTGGGCTGAGAGAGAAGATGGTGGAGAGTAGTGTCCCTGAAGAGGCATATAACCCTCAGTTCAGTGGCTTAATACAACTTGCTTTGGAAAGTGAAATACTCTGAGCCCACATAAGGGAGAAAACAGTGGACTCGGAGCAAAGACAATCAAAGTCTTCTGGTTGCAGAACAGGTCCTGTGGGGATCAAGAGAATGATATGGGAGGCCTACCTTTGTCACCCCAATTCAAAGGCAGTCACTCAGGGGGACATCTGATTAGAAATGGACAGAACAGCTCCACTCACCAAGACTAAGGAGAATGAAGCCAGAGGTCACAGGAGCTGATGGGAGGGCAGTAGAGGCAATGTCTTGGTTGTTACTTATCCTTGGCTCTCAAAGAAGACCGTAACATCAGGGAGGTGATGCCATGACATGCAAGTGAATTGGATTTAAGTGAGGCAGGGCTGTGCAAGGTCATCAGCCTCACTTTCTCCTTAGGAGCTACCTAGGTCCAGTGGTGAGATATACATCAGGATGACTGGAGATGGCCCTGGATACCGTGGGAGACCTTGGCCTTTTCAAGCTAAGGTCTTTAACAGGTCTCAGTTTGACCGAACCACCCATTCAGTGATTAAGGCTAGGTAAGAAATGAGTCAGAATATGCCCTCTTTACCTAGTCAAAAAAATCCGTCTGGGAGGGAAAGACTCTCAGGGTTTCTGGCCAAAACAGAAACAATTGTTATTTACATTAACTCTGAGCCATTGGGGTCCAAACAATGACATTCCTGGGCAAGATGCACACAACTGTTGGAGGTGCTCAACAGAGGAATGCAGGTTGGTATGCCAGCTGAAAGGTGAATGAGAATGAAAACAACACGATGTCAGGTTCAGGAAGAGAGGACGGCACAGTGCATGGAGATGCTAATGCCTACCTCTTCTTAGAGCAAGTGCAGCTCCCTTTCACCTTGGCTTGTAGGACTTCCTGTAGAAATGATGATGTCAGCATAATGCCTGCATACTGTAGCATAGTAGGTGCTTAGTAAATGCTTCCTTCTAGAAGTCTGGAGATAGAGAGTCCCTTCACGTGGCAGAGGTCAGTTCTCAAGTGGCCTAATCAAGATCAAAGGTGTATACCTGGAAGGGACCTTGGAGGCCATTTAGGCTAGTCCTTTTAATTTACAGAAGAGGAAGTTTGATCTTGGGGAGATTCAGTGATTTGTCCAAGGTCACTGAGCCAGTAACCATTCCAGGTGGGACTTTACCTCAGACTCCACAGCCTGGGCTCTTTCCATTGGACAACGCCATTTCCCCAGGTTTCTCTACCCCTAGTGTCAGAGATAGGACTCTGTGGGCTGTGAGGAGGATGGACCATATTTGGCCCACATTAGTGTGGGCTTGAAGTTCCAAGGAACAGCACGAAGGCAGCCATGTTGGCTTCAGTGTGCCTGCTTTTGCTCAACCCTGCTAGCAGGGCAGTATTGAGGCCAGGTGGGGATGTGTTGCTGAAGGGCTGGGCCTGGAGCAGTGGGCAAAGGGCACCAGACTTGTCAGTCTTTGTTGTCTCTACAACACAAAGTGCTTTTTGTGAACTCTCCGCTTTCATGTGTGTGCACAGGTGATGTCTTTAAAGCCTTCACCATCAAAAGAGAGTAAAGCAATAATACCATTAGGTAAATGGGCCTCAGAGCAGGAGAGAAGGACTGAAAACTGAGCCCGGCTTGAGCCAAGCTTCCAGATGATGGCCTCAATCCATGACACATTCTGTCCTTCAGGGTAGATAACCTTTCTAGTATTCAATCCTTCAAGAACAGCTGAAGCCAGCAACGTGGGTGGCAATGTTTTCCTAAAGTGTTCATGGTCATGCAGGTTTGTTGAACAAGAAGAGAAAAGTGACTATGTGTCATAATAGACAAATTGCCGGATTTGGGGGTCAGGAAGACCTGAGTGCCAATCTTGCCTCAGACACTAGCTATGTGACTCTGTAAAGTCACAACCTCTTTCAGCCTGTTTCTTCATCTGTAAAACAGGAATAATCATAGCACCTGTCATTGAGGCTTCTCAGTCAAGTCCAACTCTGTGTCACCCCTTTTGTGGTTTTCTTGGCAAAGATACTGAAGTGGCTCACCATTTCTTCCTCCAGTTCATTTTATAGATGAGGAAACCAAGGCAAATAGAATTAAGTGACTTGTCCAGGATCACACAGCTAGTAAGTTTCTGAGGCTGGCTTTGAAGTCATGAAGAGGATTCTTTGTGATTCCAAGCCCAGTGCTCTATCCACCACACCCCTGAGCTGCACTACTAATGACAATCACCTCCTGAAATCGGTAAGAAGATCAACTGACAATGTTGGTAAAGTTCATTGCAAACTTTAAAGAGCTATCTAGAATGCCCTACAGTTATCATTATTATTTTATCAATGAGTTTATGCTGTTAGAGGCGATCACCCACAAACTCTAAAGTAGCTGACGACATGCCAAATAGAGCCACAGTATTCCAAAAGATTTTTCTTCCCTAATTAAGGACTTTCAGGCATCTAGGGCTACATATGTCTGAAGGGGAAGGAGGGAGAACATGGCGTCATTATTCTCTCTTTGGAACAGAAGGATCTAAAGGGTCATTTAGCTTAGTCCTCTCCTTCTCCAGCTCCTTCAGAGTAGGGACTATTTCATTCTTTATATTGGTGCCCCCCAGCACCTAGCAAGCATTGGTCACTTAGTAAATGATCACTGATTGACTGATTGACATAAAGAAGGATGCTGAAGCCCAGAAAAAAAGAAATGACTTACCCACAGTCACATGGCTGGTATGTAGCAGCCTCATATTGAGAATGAGCTACAAGAGACTGAACAAGGGTTTCATGTGATACTTAGAGATCCCAAAAAAGGTTCCAGAGCATTAGAAAGACCCTCTGAGGAGGACTGACGGGAGAACACAAGAAAAGATGGGACAAATGACATGGCTTGGAGAGACTGATCTGTGGAAGGAGGAACTGACCCTTCTGTAGCACTTTATGATTTAATCTCACTGGAAGCACACACAAACCCTGTGAGACAGGCAGAGAGGATTGCCTTCATTTTACAGTTTAGGAAACTGAGAATTAAAATGTAGGAATGAATCCCCTAGACTCATGCAGTTAGTAAGCATCAAAAGCAGAATCTGAATATATGTCTTTCTGATTCCAATATGTCTTTCTGACTTCATTCTATCCACTAACTAAGCCATCCCAGCTTGAATAGCTACATGCAGAGATAGGAGATAAATATTTTAAAATTAAATTTTATTTTTCAATTGACAAACATTTATTTTCTCTGTCTGCCAATCCCTCAGCTATTGGGAAAAGAAGAAGGAAAGTCTTCCCACAAATGTGTCTGTGACTGGGGGTGGAGAAGGGTGACAACTTACTGAGTGAGCCCAGAGGAATCATACTTCAGATGTCCCTGACTGAGAATCAGGATACAGATGTATAATGGAAATGCAAAATCAATGCACAGTCACTACAAGGGGCACCCACAAATGGGAGAACAGAAATGGGTCAAGGAGAATAGACCAGAGATGCCAAGATGAGGCAAACTCTAATTTCCCAAATGAGACGTTCATGTTGGAAGTCAGGGGTCTCAGGCTTCTCCCCAGCCCCATTCATGTGTATCTGTTTATTATAGTTGGAGGGTCCCATGAGAGTGAGGGAGGAAGGGAGCCCCAACTCTGCTCATCCACCTCAGCCTGTCCTCCAAATAGATATTAAAAAACCCCACCAAGTTCTGCAATGTGCATGGCTGTCCAGGGGCTCATAAATTCGAGGCATTGTCATTACCCCTTAATGAGCCTAATGGATTTCAGAAATCACTGGAGTTTGAGAGAGGCTTTGTACTAAAACACCTGCTTAGATTCTGCATGCTCTTGAGTATCAGAGTACTAGGGTATGGGAAAAGGTGCTAATTCTCCAAACAGTCCTTTTCTCCATGATCAAGAGGTCAAGGTATTCAATTAACTTCAGGGTGAGATTAAAAGCAATCCCCCTAGGATGATCTCAGATGCATTTCAAGAGGTCACAATAAGGGAGGGGGAGCTTTCAGGAAAGGTGAGCTGATAGGACTCTGCAAGGCTTCCAAAGGCTGTCATGTGGAAGGTGGATTGTTGGTTCTGTTTGGACTCAAATGAGAGCACTTGGGAAAAGTTGCAAAGAAGCCAATCTAAGCTTCAGCTTAGAGGAAATTTCCTAACACTAGACCTGTCCTAAAGAGGAATGCCACCTTTGAAGCTGTTGGATTTCTTCTCATTGGAAGACTTTGGAAAGTGACTGGATGACTAATTGCAAGCTGAGTGCTACATGCAGGCTTTCTTTCTTTATGTGTTTTGAGGTTACTGTGAGTCCTTTGCATCATTTAAAATTTTTTATGAGGCAAAATAAAAGGTGTCCCAAAGCCAATTTACATTTGTCACCTCGAGTGCTTTTATAAGATGTTAGGATCTTATTACCCACATTTGGGAAAAACTTGACATAAGTTAAGTCATGGGTAGATTTAGAGACTTTCCTTGACTAATTCCAGGTGGAAGCAATGAACCAAAGTTAGAAAATGACCCCTCACAAGTCAGTACCCAATACTACATTCACTCTGTGTAAGCCCAGAGTTATGAGCCATGACAATAAAACCATTCTTGGGACCTTCCTCCATCAATTATCCCTTCTTCAATCCCCTTTATTCCCCACTGGCTTACTTCCACATGTTTAAAAATTTCAGAGGACTTTCCATCCTAAAAACAAACTTCCCAAACAAACTTCTAAAAACAAACCCCCAAATTCCTTCTCACAACATACTACCATCCATCTTTTCTACTTCTTTTCCCCAATTGTTTCAAAAGAGTAGTCTTAGAACCTCTACTTCCTCAATACTCTCCTAAATGCCCTGGAAATCTCGTTTCACACCACTAGAACATTATTCTTTTGTCACAATGACATCTTAATCACTGAATCCAGTAGTCTTTGTCAATGGACACAGTTGAGCACCATCTATTGGAAAATTCCTATTCTCTTGGCTTCCATAATGCTGTCCTACTCGGTTCTCTTCTTACCTCACTACTTTTTGACCACTCTCTCTCTCCTCAATGATTCTACATCCTTCCTTCATCATCTAAGTATGAGCACTCACCGAAGTTCCATCTTCTCTCTCTCCTTTGGTGATCTTATTAACTCTCATGGCTTCAACTTCTATCTTCATGAAGATGGTATTTAAATCTCAAACTCTACCCTCTTCTTTCTAAACTCGCTTCTAATTTCTAACCACTTATGTCTCACCAGCAGCTCAGACTCAGAATGTGCATAAGAAAGCTAATTTCCTCCCAGCCTCCCTCTCATTGGCTCTTCATACTGGCATCCCCATTTTAGATATGGTCACTTAATTTCAAAGTACAGTTATCCTTGACTTCTCATTCTTCAGTCCTCACATCCATTCTCCCAGGCCTGTCAATTCTTCCTTTCCAATGCTTATGCTTCTGTACCTTCTTTGAATTTCTATTACAATCATCATATATGTAATCACTAGTAGGGGCTCTTCCAAAATCCTCCTAGATCATCTTCTTATCTCCAAACTCTTTTCCCTCTCAGCTATTTTGCACATAACTTACAGACTAATTTTTACCATAATGTTATTACTATAATACTAGAATTCATCTTTCTATGCACTACTATAATTTCTTATTGTTTCCTTAGTAAAATCCAAACTCAGTCTTGCGTGGATGTCCAGGATTTGATCTAAATCGACCCTACAATCTCATTTCCCTCTTCCTATAACACACAGCTTTTATTTTGTATTGCTTGACAAACTAGAAAAATCAAAGTTCTCCACATACAACTTGTACTTTTCCCATCTCCATGCCTTTTCTCAGACCTCTCCCTCTGTTGGAATGTCCTTCATCCATCTCTGCCCTCTAATATATCCACACCAACAGTGATTTGCAGACCTTTATTGCTATATGAGTAGTCATTATCATTATAGTTATTCATCTAGTTCATTGTGATAGACTCCTGATTTTCAGTGGCTCCCTAGTTCTCTTTAATAAAATACATTCTTCATCTTGGCATATGCAACACCTAACAATATGATTCAAGACTAATGTTCTAGAATTATTCCACATTTTCTTTTACAAGAAAGAACTAGTTACTGAGATTTGACTTTATGAGAACTTGGAGCACACACAACAATTTAGAATGGATGGGAGAAGGGAAAAATGCTGAGCACAGTCTGACATGCAACACAGAGTTGGGAAGAGATTTCAAAGGGTGCAAAGAAAATATAGGTAGAATCTCCTAAGCTAATATTCTACAAGGGAAGTCAATTCAGGAAGGATGAGAAAAGGAGAAGGGAAAGGAGGAGAGGAATAAAGGAAGAAATTAAGTCAGGGAGAGAAAAAAGAGAAAGATGAGGGAAAGAAAGAAAGAAGGATGGAAGGAAAGGAAGAAGAAAGAAAGAACAAGAGAAAGAACAAAAGAAGGAAATATTCTGGGGAGGAAGAAAAGAGGAAATTGACTAAAGAAACCGATGTGGATGCACAAGGAGCCCACTAGGTAGCTTTGATTTGTCAAGCATATACTGAACATGGGAACGAGGTGAAGTGGTGGAGAGTGAATACAAACACACAGAATGTGCTGCAGGAAGGATGGCAGAGTGCCAAGGCTCCCAATAAGCCAAGGCTGGGGAGGAAAAGGTGCTTTGGGGAAGTTCTTTTTTTTTTTTTTGGAGGGGGGAAGGCAGGGCAATTGGGGTTAAGTGACTTGCCCAAGGTCACACAGCTAGTAAGTGCCTGAAGTTGGATTTGAACTCAGGTCCTCCTGACTCCAGGGCTGGTACTCTATTCACTGCACCACCTAGCTGCCCCCTTTGGGGAAGTTCTGTTGGAGAAAAGAGGTAACTTGGAGAAAGGCTGCAGCCAGTGGAGCAGACAGAGAAGGTGGAGCTGTCTAACTGCTATTTTGCTCGTCTTTTATACCAAGGAAAACACCCTTCCCACTGAAGAGCAGACCAGATAAGGCTAAGGGGGAGATGCTAGCCCAGAGAGCACAGAGATCTCTGCTGCATGTGTTTAGTTGTGACTGTCATGTAGGTGCCACTTTCTCCAGAATGGAATAAACCACCACGTGAGACTGCTGAGTCTCTATGTGACACTTGAAAGATCACAGAGAATCCAGGTAATATTCCACAGAGGGGATACTTTTAGATAGAGGGGATATTTTCCCCAATTTTTGCAAAAGAAGGATCCTGCAAACTAGAGGCTTGGTAGCTGTCATAGCTGGTGTCTTCTCTCCGTTAGGTGGAACATTCCTTTAGCGTGTTCTCTTATGATATGATTTGGAGATTTCCTTCATCCTGGCTGTGCTTCTCCCAGAGCATTTTCCAGGGAATTAATGTCCTTTTTAAACTGTGAGACCCAGAACCAAATGCTCAATGCTGTAGAGAGGGCACAGCGAGGACAGTGGATAAACTAGCAGCCTGTATTTCTGAATGTTGGGCCTCTCTCAAGCAGCCTAAGAGGTATATGAGAAAGCAGTGGCCCCTTCAGGGCCTGCCTGATCAGCACAGCTCTTCTCTGCCATCCCTTGAGTGCAAGGAAAACATCAATTTTGTGGGGGAGATGCTGTTGTTAAAGTTATGCAATCTCCAGGCTGTGGGAAGGTGAGCATTCCTGGACCAGATTGCTCTGGGGGGCAGCTGGCTGTGGAGAGAGGGGTCTGAGCCAGGGCTGATGTCATTGCTCCCCTATCAACATGACACTTGTCACCACCACTAGCCCATACCTGCAAGAGCTTTTTCTGATGAAGAAGAGAAGACCCAAGCTATGAGAATTCCCTACCCCCAAGCTGTTCCCACACCAGGCCCTGTCCAGACATCGGCCACTGGACTCTCTTCGGCTCTCTCAGAGTCCTGCCACTGGGCTTTCTCTCACCTAATGTCTACCTGCATCACTTATAGAAAGGGTCAGCAGGGAATTTGATGGCAAGCTTCTTGAGGTCAGATGTCATTTGGCTTTGGTCTTTTTAAAACAAATCTTCATGGGGCGGCTAGGTGACACAGTGAATAGAGCACTGGCCTTGGAGTCAGGAGGACCTGAGTTCAAATCCGACCTCAGACACTTGACACATTTACTAGCTGTGTGACTTTGGGCAAGTCACTTAACCCCAATTGCCTTCAAAAAGCAAAAAACAAAAAAACAAATCTCCAATGAGTGGCACATGGTATAATCAGTGGATAGAGGGATGGACTTGAAGTCAGGAAGGCTTGGTTCAAATACCTCTACTGCCACTTACTAAATCTATGCTCTGGAGCAAATCCTTCAATCCGAGTTTTCCCCTCAGGAAAGTGGGGATAATACGTCTTCCTGACATATCTTACAGGTTCTAGAAACCCAAGGAAGGTCAGAAAGCCTTAGGATAAATGTCAGTCATCACCATTTGCGTCATTATCATTCAATATTTATTAAATTTGGTTGAATTTGACCGAATTGAGTTTTGTGATATTTACAAAAATAAGAGAAGGAACCACAGTCACTGAGTGCCTCCTCCAGAGGCAGCTGAGCCGGCCTGGCTTTGCAGCCATTGCTTCCAAGGCTGTCTACACGGAGGGCACTGGTTATGCAACGCCCTCTCCCAAGACTCTTAGGCTGGTGTTTGTTCTTTTATTCATAATTCAAGGCTTTTGTGTCAGTCAGCAGATAACAAAGTCCTCAGTGAGACATGAACAAAGCATATAGGGGATGAGAGGAAACCAGGGCAAACCCAGCATCCATCTTGTCTGCCTCCAACTGTGCTTTCTGAGCGTCAAGCTTGCTATCAGAATGTGACGTGTGCCTCACACATTCCTGTTGAACAGAGCAGAAAAACGTGCAAATCTCCACAAGAAAGATAGGGAAATGTCCCAGGAAGAGATCAAGGACTCAGAACGTTGCAGGAGATTACTTCTGAGAAAAGAGATCTTGTGCAGCACAGAGCTGGAGGCAGGGGCGCGGCGGTCACTCAGAAATGATGATACCTTTGCTAAAAACCTGTAGGTTTAGACTCCTCCTTCTCCTTATGCCACTCTTTTATTAGCAGCCTGAGCACAGTTCCCGGCACACTAGAAGTCCTACTGACTGACTTGGTGTGTGTGTTACTTCACCTGTCATGAGGGTGGAAAATGGTGTCATGGTAACGATATCCTAATCATCATAAGCAGAAAGAGTCCAAGAGAATCATAGCTTCTTTCCCTGGTGATTCTCTTCCCTGAAACCCTGATCTTTTGGCTCGCAGGGTATGGGGGGATCCTGGGCTCTCGAAGGCTCTGCAGGTGGAGCACAAGTTTAAACAGGATCCGCAAATCTGGGGAGGCTCTAGGTATGGTCTGAGTGACAGGCTCCATGCCTGGCATCCATGGCTTAAACCATCAGAGTGCAGAGAGGCTACTTCCCAGGCTGGTGCCAGGAGGGTGAATCTTTTTGGCTACAGCAATTCTCCTTTGAAACACAGAAGTCTTTTCATTCCTTACACAGGTAGAACTCCATATTCAGGTAGCCTGGCAAACCCAGCAAAAAGGCACAATGTGGGCATCTATCTGTACCCCTCCAGGTTTGAGTCAAATGCTTCCTTTTTATTTTTTTTTAAATTTATTTACATATTTTCTTGTTTACATCATTCATTTCCACGAGATTTCGAGTTACAAATTTTCTCCCCATCTGTCCCCTAACCAGCACCTCAAAACAGCCATCCCCCTGTATATCCCCTCCCCCAATCTGTTCTCTCCTATGTCCTTCCCCTCACCCCTCTGACTTTTCGGCAGGGCAGGATGGATCTCCCTGCCACAGTGCCTGTGTATCTTAATTCCCAGTTGGATGTAGTTAATCATAATAATGATAATGTACACACACACACACACACACACACACACACGTATTTTAACAGTCAAATGCTTCTTTCAACCACTTGGATTCTCCTAGTCAAACGCTTTTCTGGGTCCTCAGTTGCTCTGGCTTCAATTCTTAGCAAACTTGGCTCCCAAAGCCTTTGAAGCCTCTCTCCTGTGACTTCGATAGCTACATCAAGAGCTGAGTTACCTGTTTGCAGCTGATTAGCAAATGAACTCCCATTTTGTCCTTCTAATTTCCATGCTCCTAGCACCCTCTTCTCATCCCAATGTCCCCCATGATTATGAGCACTGTCATTGAGCCCCAGTATGGTACAGAAATGGGAAGATGAGCTAAGCTTCTACCATCACCATGAGCAGTATGAGAGTGAACCTGACCCCTGATCTCATTATCACATCTCCAACAACTCTGGTGCTCACTGTGTGGACGCCCTGGGCCAACATGAGCTCCAGACATGGACTGGTGAGATACCTGGGGATACCTGCAGGCACCAGGATTCTGACAGAAGGGGAGGAGACCTAGGGCCAGATGCCACAGGTCTACTGCCGCATCCTAGTCCCAGCACTAACCTGCCTCCTCCTCATGCACAGATTCACCACTACATCCACTGGCTCCCACCTCATAATCTCTCACAACCATCTATAGGCAGATTTCCGCATACCACTAACTATCTATGTACCAGCCTCCCTCAAGCTCCCTGGCATCTTAAAATATCCTGGGAGAAATGCCTGTGCCCCCCTCCCCCCGCCCCAGTCCCATGGTCCATTCTGTCTCCAAGCCCCACAGCTCCCCCCTCTGGAGGCAAGGTCTATTCTTTTGTCTTTGTGATCCCAGAGCCCAGCCCAATGCTGGGCACATGAGAGGCACTTAAGTCAGCACAGGCGGAATTGAACTGACTTACCCAATACCTGCTTCTTCTCTTGCTTTTTGGCAAAACACAAGGGAATGGAAGCAGCAGGTAGCTCAGTGAGTGTCCTTCCTCTGGGGGAAGCCTGGTGACTGTTTCTTGAACAAGCCCTCTCCACACTCACAACTGGGGCTTTCTGAAATGTTTCTAACTTGCTTCTGACTCCATGACAAGCATGGGTTCATGAGGTGATCTCTTTAGAGCTCCCAGGGGCTTGGGAATCTGGCTAGTCCACCATTTTACAGATGAGGAAACAGAGCCCCAAGAAAGTAAAAGGACTTGTCCAAGGCCACACCAGTAGTGACAAAGCTGAGGTTTGAACCCAACTGCTCAGGCTCCAATGTCAGCATTTTTCCTCCACTAAGAGAATGCAGGGGGTAGCTAGGTGGTGCAGTGGATAGAACACCAGGTCTGGAGTCAGGACCTGAGTTTAAATCAGCCTCAGACACTTACTAATTGTGTGACTCTGGACAAGTCATTTAACTCTGCCTTAGTTTCTTCATCTATAAAAATGAACTGGAAAAAGAAACAACAAACTTTTGTAGTGTCTGTACCAAGAAAACCCCAAGTGGGCTCACTTAAGAGTCATACAAAACTGAAATGAGTGAATCACAACAAAGATCATTTAGAATACAATGAGGATGATGATGACAGCATTTATATTGCACCTTAAGTTTTTCAAAGCATCCCAAATCTTGCCTCCTTTGATCCTCACAACAGCCTCTGGGAGGCAGGCATTCCTACTATTCCTGTTTCCCAGATGAGCAATCTAAGAGTTCTCAAGGTCACACAGCTAGTTCATGTCTGAGGCCAGATTTGAACTCAGGGCTTTCAGATTAGCCCAACAATACATCTACTTTGCCTAACTTAGGATCCAGGCTTTAAAGATGGAAAAGAGCTTGGACTATATCTAGTTCTAGATGATGAAACTCTGGTCCAGAGTGGGGAAGAACATGTACCTAGCCCCTCTGGATCCTCTGTGATGTCGCGGCTAACACTGTGACCCACTGACTTTACAATTGCATTTTAAAAATACACTTGAACAGAGAATAAGCTTTTCAAAACAGAGCTATAAGGGGAGGGGAAATAGGCATATTTCCCCTGAAATTGGAGCAGGAGGCAATTTCTAACATTTGCCTCCTTATCTAGGGCACCTCAGAGTGGGAGAACAACAGAGGATAGATAGACAGATTCTCTAAAGCAGAATTGAGGAACCATAGTCAGGCTGACCTGTCTTCTCAGCAGCGCATCCCTCTCCAGTCCACTTGTCCCAGCTTTCATTTTGCCATCTGATAATGCCCTAGGAGAGCCCCCATAAGCCTGACCAGTGAATGCTCAGAAGGGTTTATGATGCTTCTCTTGGGGTCACAGCTTTCTTCCCCAGGAATTCTGGTCCTGGCAGGTCAGAGGGGAACTTGCTTAGAGCTGATTCCACAGGAAGAGAGGAGCTGTCCAAAGGACAGAGCATACATACCCTGTGAGAAGAATATAACATGGACTGAGAGTGAAGATGAATAAGAGCAGCAATAAAAATAATAGCTCATAATTTTGAGATGCTTTAAGGTTTGCAGAGTGCTTTACATATCATCTCTTTGATCTTCACAATAGCCCTCTAAGTGTTGTTATCATCCCTATGTCATCCCTATGTTACAGATGAGGAAACTGAGGTTGAGCGAGTTCAAGTGGCTTGCCCATGGTCATGAAGCTAGATAGTATACAGTATAGTTAGTCCTGAAATGAGATTTGACCTCAAGTCTTACTGACTTTAAGACCAGCTTCCTATCCACATGCCACTTAGCTGCTCAGTTAATGGTTAAGGACCAAACCTGGGGGCACACTCCTCAGAGGTAGGAGGAGGAGAAGAAACAAAAGGAGGCAGAGAAGCAGCCATCAGAAAGTTGGCAGGATAGTCCAGGGTCTCAGAAACCATAGGCAGAGAGATTTAGAAAAAAGACTACCCCTACCAAATCTCAAAAAATAAGGATGCCAAGGAGGGTGAGGACTCAGGGAAAGCCACTGGGTTTGACAGGGGTGTATGGAGTGTTCAAGGAGAACTAACACCTCTTGTTTGAGGGCTTACAAAGCCCTTCTCAGGGCTGCTCAAGCATCTTTGGTGTCTACATGGCATGCAGCTCTCAGCTGTGGCTCTAAAAAGCATGTGCAACAGCCACAACCCAAGAAATCATCTTGGCAGATGGGCTAAATCAGGTTGAGGGTTATCAACAGACCTCAAACCTGTTGGGGAGTTAGGGGGTGTCTACCCTAAGCGTTTTAGTATTTCCCCAGGTAAAATGGGTAGATGAAAACAAGGTGGGAATTCCAATGGCTATGAAGGTGGCTGAAACAAACATCATGGAGTACTTAGAGCTTGGTCAGACATCGAAGATGCCAAGGTCTCCCCCCCTTCATCCAGTGCCATCTCCAGTCTCTTGACTTTTGTTCTGCCACCGAAGTTTGATAACTCTGGAAGAAAGAGTGAGGCTGAGGACTTTGTGTAGCTCTGTCTCACTTAAAATCAATTCATGCACAAGTCAAGATATCACCCCATGAAGTCACTGGTCCTCTTAGAAAATGAAGGACAAAACAACTGTTACTAGTGACCTTGGAGAACACAGAGTCAAAAGGTCAACAAGCATTTATTAATATGGACTAAGTGCCAGACATTCTCTGGGCTGAAATTGTAAGACAGAAACAAGTTTGTTATGGATTACTGAGTAGGGAAAAGAATGTCCTTCAGTGGCAATGAGATGAGAAGAGTTTAATGGCAGCAGAAAGTTGTCAGTTGAGCTGGTCACTTCGAGTATGTATGCTCACACAGGAGAGACAAGCCCAGGTCTTTTCTGTCAATCCCCACTTTTCCAGAAGTTTAACCAATAGCCAGGAGTAGAAGTCTCTCCTAAGCTTGAGATAATCACCAGACCCTCTTACTCAGTTCACCTGGGAGTCCAGCACCCTTGGAGGTCCTCTCACATGGGGAGTTCCTATGTTTCCATGGTTCTCTTGCTGCCCCAGTTAGCACATTGCCTATTCCTCTATACCCTATTTCTCCCCAGTACTGTGGCATGGATCAGCATAACCACAAACACAAAGAATGTTGGTCACAGGGGTCAGAGATCAGACTAGATGTCCTTGATTTAACTAACATGGTCATGGGAAAAGGAGTATGGGCTCTGCCTGGAAGGAAGTCCTTGGTGCAATATCATTCCAAACTTTCAGAAAGAGTCGGCAATGTCCCATGTCTGCAGGCTTACTTTGGGAGGAAGACTGCACAGGAATGGGGTCAGAGAAGGAATTCTTGCATTGGGATGTTCAGAGGAAAATTGTTATAAGACTCTAATTGTAAGCTATCATCCTATTTTTCCTGAGTGATATTTCCCCATCATTGTGAAAGATCAAAACTCAGTGTGGAAGGGGAAAGTTGGGAGGGGGGGAAAAAGAAATATGAGTGAGGTGTGTATAGGGAGGGAAGGAGGGAAGCATTCCATTCTGAGCACTTCCAGTGGATAAACAGAATAGTCACTTATCAATCTAGCACATTTTGTTAGCACCTAATTCACTGTCTCCCCAGCAAACCTAAATCTACCCCCAACTCAACCCATCTTAGCGAACTCTGAGAGCATTACACTGAGCTGGCAGCCACCTCCTGACAGCCTGCATATCCTCTCTCACTAAGATTAATTTCCTCCTGAAAATAGAAGTCTGCGATTAAAAAAAATCCCAAGTCTTAATATTAGCATTTATTATCATCTTCTCCAGTCTTTCAAGTTCTTGTGCATTTAAATTGCTCAGAAGAGTCACTCTCTCTGCCCAGAACATTAGCTGGTGTGGGTATTCACAGGCACAAAAAGGTTATAGGGAGGTTATTCCTGGAGAGAGGAGAGAAGGGTCCAGCATTTGTAGGTAGTACAGAGACCAACAGGAGACCAGACTGATTTTTTTTTTTTGCTGGGGAAAAATGGAACAAAGCTCACCAGTTTTATGATTCTTCTCCAATAAGCCCAGCTTGTGGTGATTTACAGAGGAGCATGATGGGAAAAGGTTGAACACTATTTCCTTACTAGTTTCACTCAGCTCCTTTTCCACTTAAGGAAATGAAGGCCTGAGGAACCTGCCCTACTCAGAGCACAGAAGTAAAAACTAAGAACAAAAATGGGTTTCTGACCACAGATCAGATAAAAATTGGAGTAGGAAGAGTAGGAGGAGACATAAGAGGTGTGCCCAAGGAGCAGGTATGATCTTATTTTGGCAGTTTCCTGTTGTGAGCACTCTGGCTAAGGAGAAGAGGATCATAGTCACTGAATGAAAAAAAAAAAACCTGACTAAGGAGAGCTATAGCTCATCTACAGGGGAGAGGCTTACTAAGCATAACATCCCCAGTAAATGGTGTTCAGAGTATTAGCTGTCTCTGAAAATATCCAGACAGCTGAAATCACTGGAAGCAGATATTTAATGTTAATCAAGGAACAGTGATAGAGAGAAATTTACAAAATGCCTTTCCTGTTACTCATTAGGTGGGAAAGACCCTGCTGGGTGACCACTATCTCACAGAAACAGCACTGTATTGTACAATTAATGGGAGGGAGGGGATTCTTCAGGAGCTCTATGAAACTGTTGACACCCACCCCCATCCAATCCTGGATTAGAATTCTTAGAAAAGAACACAGCAAAACATGCCAACTCCTATACTTTGAGGGAGGTCTTAATATGAAGTATTTCTGCTTTGTAGATCAATTTTAGTGGTTCTTTCAAGATGAATTAGTCCAGGAAGATGTAGTTATTAGCTTCTTCTTCTCTATTAGTTTTCTTGTTTCCCTCTGGCAACATGCCCACATGGAATCCTGTCTGAGGATGCGGCCATTCTGCAGAATTCTGCCAACCTGGCCAATAGTACTCTACATGTAACTGAAATACTTAAGGCAGGTCATGAGGTAGTAGGTTGGAACCATTTTTATGACCCAGGCCACAAACTACAATCAAGCCAACCCAACACCATGGGTAAAGTGTTGAGGATATTCCTTCATCTCCAGTCATCCCCAGAATGATCAATCCAAATAGTCTATGCCCTTGACATAAAAATTCCACGTTACCAGCATTATGGGTTCCAGCTTTCATGAAAAACTGACTATGAATTTTAGAATCCTTATTCTTGCCTAATGAAAGTAATTGCTTCCTGAAGTCTTATGTCATCCCTGAAATAGCTGAAATAGTAAAAAGGTGCTCACTTTGGTCACAATATATAATGCAGGAGACCAAGTCGTTGTGATGCTGGAGTGGAAAACATTACAAAATACTAATACAGAATAAAATTTGTCCTACTCTCATCCCAGTGGTCCTAGTAATCTGATAACTGGCATACATAATCCAGTCATTGCCTGGAATGTGGGAAGGTCACATTTCCTTCCATGTACTGTCCAAAGCATTGCCTGGAACAGATTTGTGTGGCATCTGGCCAAAGCTTCCTGGCCAAGTCCCAAGTCACAGCTCTCTTCCCAACATGAATGAGACATTTTTAGCACTATTGAGGAAGAAGAGTTATCAACCCATGAGCCATTATGATTGGGTGATTAATCTAAGTTAAGGAAAGCTGGAAGTATCAACTCATTGACAAAGACAAGGCTCAGTTCTGCCAGAGCTTTTGAAAAATCCCCAGAGGGGGAGGTTCTTCCAATATTTCTTTGCTCCTGTCTGAGCCTCAGAACTATTTGACTTCCTTGGAAAATTGTCCTCATTAGGGCTAGTTGCTCCTTGCCTCTGGTGTCCACCCAACCTGTCAGATCATCGGGTAGGGGTGGTAATATTCACTAACCTGGATCTTTGGGGTTTGGAGTAAAGAAGCATGCAATCTGATTCTCATTTATTGATCCTTAGGAACTTATAAACTGATCTTTCTGTTTTGCTGATCCTGCCCGTTCACAATTCTTCACAAGTTCTGGCATTTCAGTACTTGCTAGACCAGTACGTAGTAACTTGTCTTGATTCCATTCTCCACTACTGTAGGTATCCATCCCAGCATCCAGAAGCAGTTCAGGTCATCTCCCTATACCTATGATCACACCAACAATTTCCCAAATTGGAATGTTAAGATGGAAAATGTGTGGTACCTGTAACAGACCAGTGAAGTGGTTGCGCAGCTCTATGAGTGATGTCAATCATCCTGCATTGCAGGTGGAGGGAAGAGTCCCATTGATGATAGGCCTCCATTAGTCAACTGACTAAGGTGCTGTTTGCCTCTGGGATTTTCTAGGAAATCTTAAGGTGCTTCAGCAGGTGAAAGATGTTATTAGAACAGGAATCCTGGATCATGAAAAGGTGGTAGCATCCCAGGAACTACTGGAGACCTCTTACTGGTGTAGGAACCCCATCACCTCACACTGTGGTCTCCAACTTACATGGGCACCACTGGACCCACCACCTTTTAACACTGAACCTCACCCTTACATGCCATCAGTGAACCTCATTCAGACATACCAGATGTGAGCCATCAGCAACCATTAGGAGATGCCTGAATCTTGGGCTTCCTCGATGTATGCATCCAAAGAAAGGATGTTTCCCATTATATCCCTCAGGAATCTCAGAACTGGACATTGTCCCCAGCAATGCTTGATGGGAAGTGCCCTTCCTCAGCTCCTACAGGCAACTAGAAGGCTTTGCAGGGCTTTTCAGAATATCACCTGTGATCACCTAGGCCCTAGGGCTTTTGGTAGTCACAAATGTAAAATGTCTTCTGCTGAGATACCCAATGATGTTAGGTGTGTGACTTGTTGAAATTTTCTGACTACTCCCCTTTCTGGAGTTGTAAAACTGATAATATTAATAAGTACTTGATGTAACGTGGTTTTAGCCTCTGTAGTAAAAGAAACCTACATTCCTTCTTTGGCATTACCTCAGCCTTCCATCACCAAGGTGATGGGGTTTTGTCTACAGCAAACCACAGCACATATGAAAATACAAAGCATGCCTGAGTTTTGTGTGGCTTCCACAGTGAAAGAAAAGGAGTGGCAGAAAAGGGGGCAGGGCTTTCTCCTAAACTCCCTTCTCTTCTAAATTCTCTACAACCTGCTTCTGACCTCATCAGTCATTTGTATTGTATGAAACAGGAAACCTTTCCCAATCCATCTTCATCCAAGTATCTTTCCTGTTACTTCTTATCCTGTACATAGCTCATTTATACATATTTGTTTGCTTGGCTCCCCTATTAGATCTTAAGTTCCTCAAGGGCAGGGACTATCTTGTCTTTTGCCTTTCTTTGTATCCCTAGTGCTTAGCACAGTGCCTGACAGTAGAAGATGATTAACCAATGCTTATTTACTGACAACTATAAACATAAATGTTACTGTTGGCCCTCTGAAAATGTGGTCTGTCTCCAGTGGCCAAGCCACCCGTATGGATACACCCCAGCAATATATCCAATGTGTGTCCAATGATCATATTCAGGACAAACATGCATTAAATTACCACTATGTGCCAGGCAGTATGCAAATATTTTTCTTTTGTTTTTTCATTTTTCTCAAATACTTTCCCATCCAATGCCTGCATCACTATAAATGAAACGAGGAGTCAACAAAGGAAGATGCTCTGGCATCTCCATATCCTGCTGCCTCCACTCTGGCCATCATCCCCATCTCTTCTCCACTAGAACTTTGTGCATTGCCCCTGAAAGCCCCTAAGTCGAAAAGGCAAGCGAATTCTTGCTTACTTACTGGATCCAGGGCTCTGCCTTACCTCCTGCTGATTCCTGGGCCCTGGGCTCTGCTCCCTGTTTCCAGACCCTTTTGTATGGTCTTCCCCTATCAGAATGCAGCCCTTAGGCAGAGGAGGACTTGCTTGTATTTATATCCCCAGGCCTGGGCACAATGTTGGGAACATGGCAAGTTCTCAAGAAACTCTTTCTCTTTCTAACTAAGTGCAGTCATGGTCACAGGTCAGTTCTATGGAGAGAATGATTAGCATAAAATAAACACTTCACCTTGTTTCACAAGGTTTATGATGAATAGGAGCCAACATATTGTCATGAAGATGCCAGCAGTTTGGGGTCCAAGATCTATTGTAGATGAAGAAATGGAGAAATTCGGTGAAGACCTTCTGGAGAAGCTCCAAAATGGATGGTAAAAATTGTTTGGAAGTATCTTTGAGAATGAACAAATGTGCTATCCAAAGACAAGCCTCATCAGAAGCTTTATGCATAGAAGCTTGAATGCTTTCTGAGTCTCCTTTATTGGCTCTTCATCCCGGGGTACCCATTAACTCAAGGTGTCCTACAAGACTCTATCCTAGGCTTTCTGTTCTTTTCTCTTTTTACTCAGTTAGTGAGTTCACCACTTCCCACAGAATCTCTAGGCAGAGATTTCCCATACCTAGAAATAAAGCCCTAAACTTCAGTTAGTGCATCACCATATCTGTATTTTAAACTCCTTGAACTGGATCTCCTGGAAGCATCTCAAATTAAAAATGTCCCACACTGGACATTGTCTGTTCCCCAGCTCCCCCTTCTTTCTACCTATTATTATTTCAAATATTTTATTTTTCCCCAATTTGATGTGAAAACATTTTTAACATTCATTTTTAAAAAAAATATAGAGTTCCAAATTCTTTCTCTCCCTCTGTCCCCTGCTCCCTCCTTGAGATACTAAGAAATTTAGTATAGGTTATATATGTGCAATCATGTAAAACATTTCTATATTAGTTATGTAGTGAAAGAAAACAAAGACTAAAAAACCACAAACAAAATAAAGTGACAAAGAGTATGTTTTGATCTTCATTCAGACTCCATCAGTTCTTTCTGTGGAGGTGGAGAGCATTTTTCATCATGAGTCCTTTGGAATTGCTTTTGGATCATTGTATTGCTGAGAATAGCTAAGTCATTCACAACTGATCATCATACAATATTGCTGTTACTGTGTACAATGTTCTCCTGTTTCTGCTCAGTTCACTTTGCATCAGTTGATGCAAATTTTTCAGGTTTTCTGAAGTCATCATGCTTGCCATTCCTTATAGCACAATAGTATTCCATTATAATAATATACCACAATTTGTTCAACCATTCCTCAACTGATTGGCATTCCTTCAATTTCCAATTCTATGCCACCACAAAAAGAGTGTGTGTGTGTGTGTGTGTATATGTTTATATACACACACAACATACATACATATATACATATATATGTGTATATACACACACTATATGTGTGTATATATATAGGTATATATGTAT
>CM053586.1:1336473-1363324 GCA_028646515.1 Pseudochirops corinnae | reverse complement strand
ATACAGTGGGATGGTTGTTTTGGAGTGGTGGGTAGGGGAAAGATGGGGAGAAAATTTGTGACTCAAAGTGTCATGGAAATGAATGATGTAAACTAAAATAAATAAAAGTTAAAAAAAAAAAAGAAATATTGGTTGGATCCGGGGTGTGAAAGGCTTTAAATGCCAAACAGAAGAGACGGTGTTTGGTTCTAGAGTCAATGTTGTTGCCGAGTCATTTTAGTCATGCCTGACTCTTCATGACCCCATTGGAGTTTTCTTGGCAGATAGTAGAGTGATTTGTCTTTTCCTTCTCCAGCTCATTTTACACATGAGGAGACAGAGGCAAACAGGGTTAGGTGACTTGCCCAGGGTCACACAGCTAGTAAGTGTCTGAGGCTGGATTTGAACTTAGGAAGATGAGTCTTCCTGACTTCAGGCTTGGTGCTCTATGCACTATGGTGCTACCTACTGGCCCCTTCTAGAGTCAATAGGGAGCCAGTGTAATATATGGAGTAGGAGAATCATATTACATCTCATCTATTAAATGAGAAGGTTAGACTCTATGGCCTTTGAGACTTTTTAAGCTTCAACACTATTTCTGGCATTTTATTGAAACTGGTGAATTTTGCTTAGATTGTGCTGTTCCTTGTGCTAGGCACTCTCAGAAGACTCAGAAGACTAACCCTCAAAGGGCTAGTCCGGCCACATGTGTTTCCTGCTTAGCCATGGTGGTCCACTCAGAGGACACAGAGTAACTTGGGTACCAGGTGGCAGTACTTGGTCCAGCTTAACACTCCCCTTGTGTTGCAGAGTATTGGGGGGAGGGGTCAGTACGTGCTCCAAGTCCACCTCAGTTCTGCCAATCCTTGCCATGGATTAGATAGCATTAGAAGTGCTTTGAACAATGAATATTGCCCACTTGGCCTTTCTTCCATCTCTAAGGGGTCCTCCAGGGTGTAGATGGGTAATCTTTTCTCCTCTGGGACCATTAGATTGACTTAGCATTTGACATTCACCTTAGGGCCGAGGCTGGGGTATTCTGCTTGTTGGGAGATCCTAAAAAGCCTTATCTTCATTCTCTCCTCCAGGGCCATCTTCTCCATAGACTAATCTGTTGTCTCAGGTGAGCCTTCCCCTTTAGTGTGGAGTCAGGCCCCCTCCCTTCCTCTAGATCTTTACAAATTCCCCTACACTTCGGCCTTCCTCTCATCCTTCCCTCCACCTCCACAGATTGATGGTAGACACTTTGCCTATGTTGCTTTGATTCTCAGGCTAAATGTAGAGCAGGCAATTGATGGTCTGTCTTCAGTGGCCAGTGACAAGGTACTGCCCTCCCATTGCCACAGATTTCAAGTCAACAAATTTCACTCTCAAGCTCTGGAATGACTATTCTGCATCTCTGTACACACAGTCCCTCCAGCTATCTTAGGCATTGGGGTCTGCATGTGTGTGAAGGCATGAACATATGTGTATATGTATACTCATGTGTGCATCTGTGCATAGGGGCTTGTGACTAAGTCAGCCTTTTTGGCATTCCAATTTCTTTTAAAACAAATACCTCAAAGAAAACTTGCAAAAGCACAGTGCCATTGTAATCCAGCCTGGACATGTCTGCTCACCACACCAAGGGGAAAATGTGTCTGTCTGTCTGGAGACATCAGCGCCTCAGAGAGGAACTTTCATGTTATCTTCCTAGCTGGCAGGGAAGGCTTGCCTTGACATCATGTAAAGGGCTGTGAAAACTGTTATTAGACACATGTGCATGTCTAAAATAAGCCCATTGGAAAAGATGCCAGCAGAGAGTTTGGCTGGTATTGGAGTATTTTGACATCATTTATTTGTTTAAAAAAATTCAAAGCATTTTTCTATTGAATAGTATGTCCTGGTTAAAATGAAGTATTGCTGTGGTCTGGAATCCATCATAACCATCTTTGCTAAGTAGGCAAGTGAGGAGCCATTGAGACCACCCTCTTCCTTGTCGTCTAGAGCTAACAAGTCATCAAATCCTCTTGATTCTTTCTTCAAAGAATTTCCTGAATCCATTCCCATCCGTGCTGCCCTCATCCCTTCTCACCTGGGCTGTTGTAGTGAGCTCCTAATGGTCTCCCTGTCTTCAGTCCTCTCCCTCCTCATTAGTCCTTCTATATGCTGGCAGATGAATTTGTTACAATACACAGCTCTGATCATAGCACTCCTGTGCTCAAAACCTCCTCCGGCTCCCTACTACCTTGGTTTGGCATTTCAGAGCCTCAGCAGTCTCGCCCAAACACATCTTCCCAAGTTTGGCTCCTTCTGCTTCCCTTCTAGAAGCCTCTCCTCCAGTTTCTGCACCATAAAGCCTCCTGCTTGTTGTTTGCTGAACAAGCTTTATGCTTCCCTAGGGTAAAGGTGGCTTTGCTGTTGGCTTTGAGCTTGGCACGGAGCCTGGAACCTCACATGTACCTAACATTGAATTTCCTTCTTCTCTTTCTATCACAAGCCTGTACCTCCTTCAAATCTAGCCCCCATCTTCCCTCCTCATGGGAAGTCTTTATTGAGCCTCCCAGCCTGATGTACCGCACACTTTTCACTCATTTGATCTGGGTTTCAGGCCCTCACAGCTGCTTGTTCTAGAAAACTTCAGGGTTTCTACAGTGGTTAGTCAGTCATTCAACTAGAATTTATAAATGCCTACTGTGTGCTAGGTACTGTGCATCTCTGGTGACTGCTAAAAGCACCATGCCTTTATTCAGTATGCTTGAGCTTGTGGGAAGGCTTATGGCCTAAGTGCAGGCACCAGGGGCATGAGGGCGGAGGGGGGAAGGGAAGATGGCTAGAGAGATGAGGTTCTGACTGGATCACTGGAGAGGAAAGCTGTACTATGGCCCAGCCAAAAAGACCTGGGCTAAGATGACCTTGGAGTCATGGCAAGAGAAAGGAAGACTGGCCACACTCTGCCCTTGCCTCTTCCCAATTTGACTGGAACAGCCAGGTCATCTCAAACCACAGAAATTTTTGGGTCATAGGCCAGGGAGTTACAGGGAGGGAGGAGCCCCTCAAGGTCAGAGCTGATTCTAGTTTCTTACAGTGTATGGGGCAAAATCAGAATTTGTTGTGCAGTAGGTGTCTGACAGAAGCCTTTGAAAAAGATAGCATCCTGTGGTTGAGCTGCAGCAAATGTGAATTCAGAGGGAACCCACAAGCAGGTTTTCATTCAGGAATGGCAGCAAGTCTTGGAGCCTAGTTTCCATTTAGCAGGAAAAAGGTCCATTTGTGCCCTGCAGTCAGGACAAGAGCAGGGAACCTTTATTCCAGGGGCTTAACTCCAAAAGGACTTGTAAGGCCTTAGGCAAGTCTTTCAGCACCAGGACTAGCTCCTGCAGTTAGAGAAGACTGTCTCTGTTAGAGGCACAATCTGAAAGTATTGGCCACACCTAATGAGGGCCACTGGTTAGTTCTGAGACCAGTCCCAGTTTCCTCACAAGTCACAGCTACCCAGCATTTCAGTTGGTGCCTCCAAGTTCTATGGATTTCATAAGTACAAGGTGAAATTCTCCTCAATTATAGCCCCTTTGTGACTTGGTGGAGATATCTGAAAGTTGCTGCAGCTGCAAAATTCTCTCTCTGGGGCCAAGTCAGTGATCAGCTTCTCCAGATTTAGACAAGGCTGGTGATCAGACAACAGAAATGCAGTCCCTTCTCAAGTCCTGTTCAAAGCCCTTCCAGTCAAACAAGAGCTGGCAGAGCCGATGATGGCCCAAACTTACTTCTCTACTGCCCATGATGGAGACTTGGGAGATCTGGGGGTCTTACATTGTTTGGGAGTTTTACAGTCTCCTAAGATGTTTTATAGACAAAACCTCAAAATGTCCTGTCTGTGAAGTGGGCAGGTCAAGGATTCTCACCATTGTACAGATGAGGAGGCTTGCCAAAGTAAAAGATTATCCAGAGTCATGAAGCTAAAAGGTATGGGAGCCCACAGCTTCTTACTCCTGCCCAATCATCTTTCTGCTACACTGTTCAATTATTCAGTCATCATACCCTTATCTTGGCCTCAAGCTAGAGGTGCCAGGCTCTGATAACTGAGCTTTCATGTTGCCTTGCCTAAAACCAAGTCTCTATAGATACCTCCACACCATGCCCACTGACTCAACCTACCCTCTTCCAGCTCTTCTTCCTGGGTTGCCTTCCCTGTTAGAATGTAAGTTTCTTGAGGACAGAGTCCATCTTGCTTGCTTGTATCTATATCCCCAGACCTCAGCACAGGGCCTGACACATACTAGCTGCTTACTATAATACATGATTTCTCCATTTGTCCATGCACATCCTCTCTGTCTCTAGCTGAAGCTTTTTTAGGAGACCAGTTTTCTTGGCCACAAACTTGTGTTATGTTTTAAAGCTGTCTCTCCTTTCAAGATTAACCCAAGGGGGTGGAAAGGAGAGTGGCCAAATTAAATCCATTTCTCTCCCTCTTCTTCTTGTCTCATCCAACCTCAAGTCCTTGTTCAGATGCTCTTCTCTTTGGTAAAACAAGACTTTAAGAAGGTGGGCAGTAGAAGGGCCTTCTCAGCTGCCCTTTCTTCCAGTCCTTTCATGGCAAATCTTTGTTCTGCATCAGCATTGGCCTGGCTGAGTGGGAATTGTGACATTCCTCTCCCTAATCTCTTTGGCCTACTGTGTTTGGCAAGGCTAGAGTTGGGGCTGGGGGTGGTGGTTGTCTTTGAGAAGGCTTGATTATAAGAAGGCTCACATTGGAGCATCAATTACGCCTCCAGAGGATCTCATGCTCATTTTAGAGCTCTTTGAGATCTCTCCTCTCCTGCACAGGATGGGACAAGTGGATTTGAATGCATTTGGGCAGCACCAACCCATGTTTTGGTGTAGGAGGTGAGATAAAGGAGGGAGCCCAAGGCAGACAGAGCTCCAAAAGCCGAGACCTAGAGGGCTACTGAGGAAAAGGAGCCCCCAATATGTCTTCCTGAGATTCTTTAGGCCACAACATCAGACTCAGAAAACTTCAGAGTTGTGAGGGGCCGCATAGACCAGTCAGGGTGATTCACGCCTTTTGAAGACTCTCCTCCATAGCATTCCAGCAAGTCATCATTCAGTCTTTACTTGAAGACATCCAGTGAAAGAGAACTTACCAACTCCTGAGGCAGCCCAGTTATTGGAGGACTTTTCCATACATATTTCGATCGACCACCTTTACTCAATTTGACCCTCCAGGGTCAGGCAGAACTAGACTAATTGCTTTTCCAAATAATAGTACTCCAACCACCGAAAATAGACCCTGTGTCACTGCCCACCTCCCCATACCCCAGACTTCTTTTTTCTCAACTGAACATCCCTGGGTTTTTTTTTCAACCAGTCCTCAGAGAGCACAGTTTTGTTAACACTCTCCATCCTGGACATTCTCCTCTGGGCTCTCCCTAGAAGTGTGACACTCTTCCCCCCAACTGAACCTCCACCTTCCAATTTTGTCTGAGTAGAGCTATGCACACTTTGTGGGGGGTGGTTCACTTCCCAATCCTGGGCACTTTGGCTTTCTTACACCTTCACCTCCACCCATGTTGTGTTGGCTTCTGTGGAGATCACAATCTTCTAAAAGTCCCAGGTCCTTTGCGGAGGAGCACCCCTTCGTCTTTTACTTAGGGAGATGATTTCTGAACCTAAATTTAAGACTTGACTTTACTACTATTCAGTACTTTCACTGGATTTGATTCTTTTATCTGCCCCATTACGATCAATTGCCCATCCGAAGTTTGTGCTTTCTGGAAAGTTGATAAGGAAGCCCTTTTTAACTTCTCTGAACCTCAGTTACCTCATCTGTAAAAATAAAGGGAGATGACCTAAGTGGCTTTTAAGGTCCCTCCCAGTTCTACATCTGTGATCTGTGCCTGTATCTGATTCATTGATGAAATTGTTAAATAAAATAAGGCCACATACAGGTCCTTGAGATAGTCTCTCCCCAAGTTGACATGAACTCACTGTTAGCCAGTCAATCAGTTAACAAATATTTTATGAAAGGTCTCCTATGTGCTATTCTGGGGATACGTAGAGAAAGAATGGGATAGTGTCTGCCCTCCCTCCAGAAGTTTGCATTTTATTAGAAGAAGCATGTGCACATGCAAAACTGGGGTGATTTTTAGGGCACAAGGAGAACACCAGCTTCTGGGAGGATCAGCAAAGGCTTCATGTCAACAGTGGTGCTTGACCTGGGCCTGGAAGGGGACTAGAGATTCATGGAGGGGCAGCTGAGGAGGGAGTGTACTCCAGGCATGGGGGAGCAGTCTGTACCAAGGCATAGGGACAGCTAATAGGGGGAGTATGTGAGGAGAAGGAAGGTCAGTTTCGCTGCCCTGTAGAATGTATGGAAGGAGTACGTGCATCACTGGGGAGAAAGGCAAAGTGGCTGGAGAAGAGAAGACTTGGTGGGGCATGTTAGCCATATTCCCATGTTTGAAAGAATGCCACTTGTAAGAGGATTTCACTTTGACCAGAGCCAGAGCTCCCTGTGGGAGTTGGAATGAAGCAGATTGGGGCTAGAGGTCAGGAAAGCACTTTCTCCTAAGTGCTGACCAACTGACTCACAGGGAGAGCTGGTCCAGAGTGGAAGGGTTGGCCTCAGGAGGTGGTGAGCTCCCCCTCACTGGGAAGTCCCAAGCAGCAGCTCCACACTCAGTTTGGGTTGAGTCTTGGCCTCCATGCTCTCTGGGTTCCCCTCCAGCTCCTCTGGGATTCAGTGAAATAGGAAGTAAATCAGACACATGAACAAACCCAGCCACAGAGATTGATCAGTAAAATCTTCAATTAAAAATTACATCACGCCCCCCAACACACACATACACACACATACACACCCCTTATATTTGAGTAGTATCAAACATTTACGAAGTGCTTTCACCATGTTGAGGGACAGTGGGGCAGAGTGGTTAGAGTGCTGGGCATGGAGTCAAGAAGAGTTGAATTCAAATGTGACCCCCAGCTCTTACTAGTTGTGTGGCCCTGGGAGAAAATCACTTCACTTTTTAGAACATCAATTTTCTCATCTTTTAAAAAACTTTATTGTGAACTTAATCCTCAAGAAATATATTTTAATATTCACAAAATACCAAAAATATTCCATTTTTAAAACTATGATCTTCATTTAAGTGTCTGTATGCATGATGTTATATATAACATACACTATATTTAAAACCCTTTAAAACTAATTATGTGTGTATGTGTGTGTGTGTGTGTGTGTGTGCAGACAGACATTCCAAAAACTAGTAATTCTCCAGTCCTGTGGGAAACATCACAGCCTCACCTCATATGGTTGGTGCTAAGCTTGGATGAGATAGTGCCTGTAAAGCAGGTACTCCAGGGATGCCAGCCTTGAATAACCTCATCACCATTCCTGGTGTCTTCATTCTAGCCTCAAAACTGAAGCACAGGCTGCTTTCTCTGATCTGTTCCTTGAGTCTGCTCCCCTACACTGAAGGACTCCTCCCACCCTGGGAGGGGGGGTGTCTGATGACAGCAGGAAGCATGGCTCTGTCACTATTGCTATCATTCCTCTGATTCAGGAACATCGAGTCACAGTCATTAAAATCCCCTCAATTATACCCTGCTACTCCCATTTGAGTACTGCTCTTTGGAGGAAGGATCTCATCCACATCCAGCTAAATGAACCCATCAGTCAGCCCCCTTCCTGGGGCTTTCACATCCAGAGATCAGCCTTGGAATGGTCAGGGTCCAGTTCTCAGGAGGATGTTACTGGTTGTGCTTTGGGGACCCCACTCTCTTCCCCATGACCTCTGCAGTTCTTTGAGGATCTAGCCTTTCATTGGCTCGGATCTTCCCTGTTTGGGTACCAACCACTGGCACTCGGTTGCTTTGTAGATTGCCTTTGAGAGAACCTGTACCTGCAAAGTGTGCCCCATGGGTCCAGACTGGGGAGGAGCCCCTGCCTACTTAGCTAGGATAGACCTTGGTGAAGACCAAGAACCAAGAACCTACCAGAACTTGGAGGCTTTCCACCTCAGTGGGTCAAGCCAGAGTTTGTACTTGTCTGGAACAGCCTTGGTGAAGTCAGCTCCAATTTACATTTAGTAAGCACTTACTCTCTTCCAGGCATGTGTGTGCTAGGTATAAGCCTATGAAGACAAAGATGAAACTCTCCCTGTCCTGAAGGTGCTTATATATTATGGGGAGAATTATAATATACCAAAAATCATGCAAGGAACATTGCCAAGGAAGAAAGTGCTAATATCTGGGCAAAGCCAGGGCCGAATTTCCCCAGGAGGTTAGCTCAGCCTTGGAGAAGGACGAGGATTCTGAGAGAGAAATGAGTGACAACTTGAGAAGGGTTTATGGGAATGTCCCAAGCAGGATCTGTAGGAAATGCCATAGCCAATAGCCAATTGGCCATGGACAGTTTGGGAGATAACTAGCAGCATGATTGTACTCAAGGGTCAAGTTCTGGAGGAAGCCCATGGGCCCCTCCACTTCCTAATGGGGCATCTGAGGAGGTCTTTAATGTTGGAGGTTTCTTCTCATGCCATTGGAAGCCAGTGTTGTTCGTATGCTACCTCTCAATCCCTGGGAGCAGCTAAGCCATGAGAAGGCTGCCACTGACTGTGACTTCTCATTGGAATGCCAGTGTGGCTGTTGCCTGGCATACATAGCATAAGGGGAAGGTCCTTGTGTAATAAGTAGCTGTAGAGAGGAAGAAGCTTTCCATAGGCATCCATCCTTTCAAGTTTGCATGGTTCAATTCCTCAGAAAAATCTGCCAACTTTCCAGTCGTAGTTTTGGGAAATGGATGTTGATCTGACCCTATAGGGAAGCAGGTAGGTTTGGTATTCAGGGTCCCTATGAGCCAGGGTCAGACTGGCACATTCATAGGCTCTCTCAGATGGGCAATATAATTCTATGCCATTTCCTTTAAAATGCCAATTTGAAGGCAAAGGAGCTCACTGTGCCATTCTAGTGTCATAGGAGTGACATTGGTCCATCACCCTCTGCTTACCTGAGCCATCCTTCATATCTGGTGCCAATCTATTTTCTCAGTCACAAGGAGTCTTATGGAAGTCTCCAATGGGCACAGTGAATTTACTCTGGTATTTGGGGGCAAATAGTAAATCCTTCCTGGTCTAAGTAAAACACAGCAAAATTTGAAGTTATAGACCAGCTTGGAGAATTACTTGGTTTCCATAGTAACTGTCAACTGGGTAAGTATATGGTAGGTTCCTTGTGGTGGCATGGGGTAATTACAGCCATCAGGGTAATTGCAGGGTAAGTTTTCCACAAATACAAAGCATCCCCATGATAGGACCTGTCTCCTCAAACAGTTCAGGTTTAGCATTTCATTTGTGACCCATTTACAGGATCTAACAGTCCCTCAGAAGTTGTATTATACTTCCTGGCCCATGACCAAGACATATCTATGCTATTGTGCACACAGAGCACAGTGTGAGGATTTCATCTCATCGTTTAAATATGAATCCTGTTCGTCCTTGCCTCCTTGGCTCACTCCATGTCCCAGGCACCCAGAACATAGGTACGCACAGAATCCTTTCCACAGCCCTTGCCAGGAACCTCAAGCCCCATGTACTGGGAATGATAGGGTGTAGAGTCTGGACCAGCAGTCTACTTACTGTCTTCAGCTGGTAGCTGGGGTTCTCAGAGATTGTATCCTTCTCATCCTCAATGACCCATGCGCTATCATGCATATCTAAAACTGTTTTATTGTTGCCTCTCATCACAGTCATTTCTATGAAAAGACTCTCTCTTGCCTCACTTCCAGGTTGAAGCTTCTGAGGAACCAAAGAACAATTAAACCCAAATGTTCCATGCAGTGAGTATGCAGAATTCTACCCCTGGATTCCCCCACCTCTTTTCCATGAGACAGGGGATATACTTTGCTCTTTATTCTTCCTGACCAGAACTGGTCATTTAACATGATGCACATTTTGGGATATCACATTGATATTGTTTCTCATTCGGTTTTACACAGACCTAGGAGGGGTAAGGAGGGGAAAGGACTAAGATTTTCCATCCTCCACCCACTCCACTGTCTTTTGAAAAGCAATGAGAGAAATGGATCATGAGATAAGAGCTCAGGAGCTGGAAGGATCTTTAGAGATCATCTAGTCCAACCCTTTCATCTTGGGGGTCCAGACAAGTTTATGGGATCTTAGCTCTAGAGCTGGGATGGATTCTTAAGGCCAAATAGTCCCTCATTTGCCACATGAGGAAGCTGAGGTGCAGAGAGATAAAAATAACTTGCCAAGGCCAGTTATTCAATCAGCCTTTATTGAGAAGCACCTATTATGTGCCAGACCTGGTGCTAAATGCTGGGAATACAATGAAAATAAAAGACAAAATGAAACAATTATAAAAAGAAACCACCACTGTCTCTGCCCTCCAGGAGTTCAAATCGTAATGGGAGACACAATATGCAAAGAAGTATGTACAGATAAGATATACCCAGTGTAAGTGGGAAGTAAGCTCTGAGGGAGGTTTCTAACAGGGGGGACTCAGGGACAAAAAAAGGCTTTTTACAGAAGGCATACTTTGAGTTGAATCTTGAAGGAAGCAAAGGACAGTGGGAGGTTGAGGGAAGGAAACAGAGCCTCTGAGGCATGGGGGCCATCCAGTGAAAAGGCACAGAGGTGAGGGGTGGAGGCTGAGGACCATCCAGGAGG
The DNA here is from genome assembly GCA_028646515.1 of Pseudochirops corinnae. NCBI lineage: Eukaryota > Metazoa > Chordata > Mammalia > Diprotodontia > Pseudocheiridae > Pseudochirops > Pseudochirops corinnae. Next base: position 1,352,678 of record CM053586.1, on the reverse strand, counting down.
CTGATATCACTGAATCACAGAGTGCATGGGCATGAGCAAGGTGTAAAAAGACCAGGAAGGAAGTCTTTGGGAAGGGTTTAAAAAGTCAAGCAGCATTTTCTCTTTGGATTTGGAGCTCATAGTGGTTTACTGAGTGGGGTGAGTGGCGTCATAGTTGGACTTGGCCTTTAGAAAAATCATTGTGGAAGCTGGGTGAAGGATGGAGGGAGGAGAGACTTGAAGGAGGTAGACTAACCATAAGACTATTGCAGCAGTTGAGGAATAAGGTAGTGGGGGCCTGAACCAGGGTAAGGGCCATGAGAGTGGAGAGAAGAGACCCTATGCAAGACATTTCAGGAAGGTAGAAGCAACATAACTTGGCTAATAACAATTAGATATGTGGGGTGAGCATTAGTGAGGAATGGGTGATTGGGAAGGTCATAGGGAATCTGGGAAGAGAGGGACTGGAGAAAGAGATAGAGTTCAATTTTGGACATGGTAGGTTTGAGATCTCAACATAATATCCAGTTTATCTGATAAACAGTTGGTGATACAAGACTGGAGGTCGGGGAGAGATTAGGATGGATATTTAACTTAAGGAATCAGGTACATAGAGATTCTAATTAGAACCCATGGGAGCTAATGAAATCAGATAGCATAAGCAGAAGAAAAGAGCCAGGACAGAGATGGAGGACAACCATAGTTAGTGAGCATTCCCTGGAAAAAAATTCATCAAATGAGACAGAGCAGGAGTGTTAGACATGTAGGAGGAAACCTGGGAGAGAACATTGGCATTGAACCTAGAAAGAAGAGAACATCCAAAGAAAGAGGGTCATCAACAGTGGGAGGAGCTGCAGAGAGGTCAAGAAGGATGAGGAATGATCGAAAGGTCTTTGGATCTGGAAATAAAGAGATCGTTGTCAACTTTGGAGAAAGCAACTTCTGCTGAATGATGGCAGATGGCAGAAAGTTTGGAGTTGAGCTAAAGGAGAAGTGGAGGCATCTGCTCTAGATGGGTTTCTTGGGGAGTTTAGTCCCAGAGTGGAGGAAAGCTATAGAATGGTAGCTAGTAGGGATGGCCAGCTCAAGTGAAAATGTTTTCAGAATGGGGGAGAGATGAGCATGTTTGTAGACAGCTTGGAAGGATCTGGTAAATAGGGAGAAGGGAAAGATTGGCAAGAGTGACGATGATAATAGGGACAATCTGCTAGAAAAGATGAGGATGGGAGGATCAAGGGTGCATGTGGAGACAAGGAGAAGGGTGTCCTCTTTATGTGAGACAGTGGTAAAGGAGGCACAATTGGGGAAGACATCTGAGTGATATGAGAAGAGAAAGAGGAATATCAAGGGCATCCTCAGAGAATGCCCTCAAGTTTGTCAGGGAAGTATGAGGTAACATTCTCAGCTGGAAGGGTAAGGGTCAGAAGAGTCCTGGGAGCTTTGAGGAGAGATGAGCTCTGGAATGGCCTCTGTATGGAGTTCTAAGGCCTTCAGAACCCCCTCCCCCTTTTCCGTATATCTTGTCATGTCACTCCATTCTACAAAACCTTCCATCCAGAAATACTGGCCTCCGTGTTTTTCCTCAGCTTCATGCTGTGGGCTTCTTCTCAGATTTCCCTTCCACATGGAATGCTCTCCCTCCTCGCATCTGCCTCCTGGCTTCTCTGCTTTCCTTTCAGCCCACCCTGTATGAGAAGTCTTTGCTGATGCCACTCTCCCTCCCTCTCCTGATTCTCTCATTTATCCCGTTAATATAGCTTTTTGTGCATGGTTCTTGGAATGTTGCCTCCTCCATTAGACTAAGGTCTCTTTGAGAGCAGGAACTAGTTTTTTGTTTCTTTTGATTTTTACCTTTCTTTCTATCCCCAGTGCTTAGCACAGTTCTAGGCACATAGAAGGTGTGTGATAAATGCTTGTTTACTGGTGAATGGGACAGTGATAAATGGATAAGCCAGGGTGTAAATTCTGGCTCTGTAACTTCAAACCCACTACTCTTTCCATGGTAGCCATACAAAGAAGGCCCAACGTGCATATGGATAAGGAGAGAAACTACGTTCCTATATGAGAAATGTATGACTGTACAATTTGTCCTGTCCTTCTTTCAGTCTTTAAGAAAACAAGGATTTAAATGTCACTGCCTCTCATTTCCTTGTCAGTGTTCCAATCTAACCTAAAATCATTCAGAGTCCTCTCTTGGTTGACATGTCTTCTCAATTAGCTGAGTGCCCTCTGTACTTTCTACCTCTTTTACAGAGAGACAATTTTAGACTTGAGGTGAGGATAGTATTCCTGACAAGGAGAGCTATCTCAAAGCTCCATTTAGGAGGGGAATGGGCTTTATTCTTCTTCTGGTCAGGTACTCCTCTTCACTGGAAGTTTTCAGGCAGAGGCTGGATGACCCTTTGATAGAGGATATCACAGAGGGAACCCTTTGTCAGGTTCATGTTGGGACTGAAAATGACACTCAGATAAAAAAGAAAAAGATCTATATGAAGAAAATATTTACAGAATCTCTTTTTCTGTTGACAAAGAATTAGAAATTGAGGGGTTACCCACCAACTGGGCAATGGCTGAACAAGTTGTAGTATGTTATTGTGATAGAATACTGTTATTCTGTAAGAAATGATGAGTAGAGGGGCAGCTAGGTGGCACAATGAATAGAGCCCTAGAGTCAGGAGGACCTGAGTTCAAATCCAGCCTCAGACACTTGACACATTTAATACTTATGTGACCTTGGGCAAGTCACTTAACCCTAATTGCTTTGCCTTGTGTGTGAACCACACATCAAAACAGAACTGGGAAATAGTTATCAAAATAAATAAAAAGGCAATAAAACATAGATAACATAACATTTTTAAAAAAGAAATGATGAGTTGGATGATTTCAGAAAAACTTGAAAAGATTTACATGAACTGATTTAAACTGAAGTGAGAAGAACCAGGAGAACATTGTACTTAGTAACAGCAATATTGTAAGATGATCAACTGTTATTGATCCAAGGCAATTCCAAAGGACCTATGATGAAAAATGCTATTCCTCTCCCATAAAAAAACTGAGTCTGAATGCAGATTGAAGCATAGTTTTTTAAACTTTATTTTTCTTGATTTTTTTTTTGGTCTGTGTTTTCCTTTACAACATGACTAATATGGACATATGTTTGGCATGACTGCACATATATAACCTATAACAAATTGTTTGTCTTTTCAATGAGTGGGGTGGGGAAGAAGGGAGAGAATTTGGAACTTGAAGTTTTGAAAGAGAATGTTAAAATTGTTTTTATATGTAATTGGAAAAAGTGATATATTTTTTAAAAAAGAAAATGATACTCAAGAAATGAAGCCAAAATGGTGCCAAGACTTGAACCAATTAATACCAAAGAAGCCCATGCTAGAATCTGAATTCTCCACAGTTGCAATGGCGTTCTAGGGTCAGCTTTCAAGATGACTCAGGTAGAGGAAGCCTAAAATAGTGGAAGAGGCAGGAATGTTCTAGTTTTAACTAAAGAAGTGACTAAGAAAGCATATGTAATAACTATTGATCCAGCTGCCTATTTCTTCATTACTCTAAAGTCTAAATGAGAGTGGCCTGTGTGATTTTTGAGGGCACTTGTGATGAAAACACAAGACAGGGCCTTGAGATAGGGTTTCATGGACAGCTTTTTAGAACTGGCCACACCTTTAGAGTAACACAATTGTGTAAAAGAGGGAAAAAAATCCAATTTGCTTTGCTGCTTGTTGACTATAAAGACACAAAAGTTGACTTGATGGAGCAACATTCAGCCAAAAACCCCTGTTCCTCCCCAGGCTTTTAGCCATACCTGCTTTCATAGCCCAGTCCTTGATAGTAACAGCCAAAATGTTTTTGAGCAGTGACCTTCTGATTATGGCTATGCAGTGGGGCACAAAAGGAGGGTCACTGAAGTTAGTCCCCAGAGTCATGGAGCGCATGCTACGTTAAGTCCAAATGGGAAAGATTCCCTACAGATGATGAGGTGCTCCAGAGGTTCCCATTTGCCTGTACAAGGTATGATACCAATTTTATCAAACCCATCAACACTACAGGCATTCCTCAATGAGATCCATTACCACGCCAAAGGGACACATGTCACAATCCGCTCCAAAACAACAACAAATAATGAAGAATGTATGTGGCTTGGATTATAACATGTAGTTTCATGGCTAGCCCACTGAGTTAGTCCATGAGTGAAAATATCCAAGACAGGTAGAATATTTGGACAATGAGCTGCAGAAAGAAATGAATGGCCATGAAAAAGAGGAAACTCAGTCATGTTTGGAAGGACATTGTAGTAAAATCAGGGATCCCCAGATGTTACCTTCCACCAAAGTCCATCTGTTCAATTCCAACATTATACCAATGATATCATGGGGCTCCATAATCTCAGGAGAATGCAGATATCAGGTGACCCACAGTACAATGGAGGGATTCATGATGGGTCTAAGTAGATTGAAGACAGGCCATAAAAGATATCCTCCACATGAGAGGAGAGCTGGATTTGGAGTAAGAGAATCTGGGCTTTTGCTATTTCTACAGCTGACTACAAGTGCAGATTTGGTGGCCTTTTAATTTTTCTGTGCCTTGTTGACTTTATTTGTGAAAGGAGGCTATTGGATAGAATGACTTCTCAGGTCTCTTCCAGTTCTCAAGTTTGTTCCTATGATATTGATCCAGAAAAGGCTGGTCTTGTAGCAAGTGAGAGAGAGAGCTATCAGCTGGGTAGCTTGAGGACTGCATGGTGTCCATGAGTTAGCCTCCAGGATGCTGGAGAATTCCTCTGATGAATGACGAGAGACATGGACAAGCAATTCCCAGGATAAATGAGATGGTGGGTAGGGAGGGGGCACAGGAGAGGAAGGACCTGCATCAGCATGAGCTTGGGTCCATCCAAAGTCTTGGCATGTGTTTCCAAAGCTGGCCGACTCCTCTTTAGCTGAGTCTAGTGCTGTCCCATTTCTACTCTGAGTTAGCAGTTCCTGGGACTGACCAATTTGTGGTCCTCATTCCCTCCATAGCTCCCGTGTTTTTCCATTATGTGCTTGAGCTGTCTTAGCTGTTGCCTCTTTGGAATGTGTTACAGCCAGCATGTGCTATTGAGATCCCATCTTTTTGCATCTGCTAGCAACAGCATTCACCTTCATTGTACTTGTTACCTGCATGACAAGGTTAAATCATAAAGTGTGGAAGGTGAAGAAATAGTCTGGAGGTTGGAAGCATATCAGGACCAGGGCTTGACTTTGGTTCCTTTGCAAATGCTCCACATTTCTTCCCAGAAGAGTAAACCCTAGTGTGTGCTTTATGGGGTGGCCATTCCCCTGAATCCCTAAAGGATTTCAGACTCATCAGCTTGCTCAATGGCTTGTCCTTGAGAGGACCTGGGTACATATCTCGCCTCTGGCAGTTACTGCCTTTGTGACTGGGGGCAAGTCTCCTCCCTATCCTGACCTTCAGTCTCCTCATCTGTAAAATGAAGATTGAACAAGATGGCTTCTGGGGTCCAGAGTTACTACTCACGTGAGCCCCACTACCTGATCTTTGCCCGTGCCCAGGCTGTCACCCATCCTCTCTCTCAGCATCCACAATTTAGAACACCTAAACCTATTCAAAACTTGCCTCCTCCCTAAAGTTTTCCCCAGCAGTTGCTTCTCCCTCAACCCTTGTATTGTCATTTGTTGTTTAGTCATGTCTGGCTCTTTGTGATCCTATGGGGCACAGCACACCAGGCCCTACTATCTCTCAAAGTCTGTGCAAGTGCCTGCTCACTGGTCACACCATCTGTCCCTCCATCCTCTGCCGTCCCCTTTTCCTTCTGCCTTCTCTCTTTCCCCAGACCAGGGTCTTTTCCAATGAGTCCTGTCTTCTCATTGTGTGGCCAAGGCATTTGCTTTGTGTTTATTGTGTGTGTTTTGCTGTTTCTCGTTTGGGTATTTTCTGTTTGTGTTCATGTTGTGTCCCCCAAGGAGAATGATGGCTTCTTGAGGGTAGACCCCATTTCCTTCTGGTCTTTGTAGCTCCAGTACCTAGGATAGGGCTTGATACTTAATAAATACTTGCCAAATTGTTGACTTGAATAGGGCAACAATTACTCCCTTCTTTAAGGCCTGACAAGGTATGAAAGCAACCAGAGGAGATGTGCTTCCTCAGCTGCATTCCCTCCCCTCCCACTGTCCTCCCACCCCCATGACTAGCAATCAAGAGGCTGCCCTAATGGTAACAATCCCCTATAATTAAAGCATCTGGCCGGCCCAAAGCAGGGTGTCTGAAAGTGGTGCTAAGCTCTGCTCTAAGAGCTATTCACACTCACCCGTCGGGGGAGGGCACAACCCCATCATCACAAACCTAGATTCTGATGGATCTGAGTCTTTTGGCTGATGGATGCTGACTCATTCGTCCCAAGACTGACTTTTCTCATACTTTGGGCTGGCCAGCATGCTCATCTGATCCTTGCCTCCATGAAGCACTTAACATAAGACTGCTGATCAAAGAGAGAAGCCTGGGATAGGCCATGTGCATAGAACTCAGCATCCAAGCCAGGCCATTCATAGGGTCTTGTTAGCCTATTACTAAAAAGGACTTGATTTGTTTCGCTTTGGGCTACCTCTAGTTTTTACAGAACTGGAGAATTGGAAGGAAACATGGTGGCCATCTAGTCCAGTCCACCCTGTTGAGGCATCACCCACTCTAGCACACTTGATGGCAAACTTCCCCCACAGTGCCTGCAAGGGGTAGGGGTCAGCTACATTTGACTTTGGAGTCTAATTTGGAGAAAATGAACAGAAAACCTGAGCAGTTGTCCTAACCACAAGAAAGATCAACATAAGCCCTTGTGGGGACTGACAGTTTTGAAAGGCCCTTCTGGCAAGACAGTGCCATGTAGCTCCCCTCCCCCTGCCCCAGATGTACATAGTCCCATACTGAGTGATACTCCATACAATGTGCAATGGAAACAGCTCCAATTTTTGAGCTTGTTATCAACATGCTGAACCTGGGCTCAAAATAGCGCTGGGGATGATATGACTATAAAACTTAATCCCCTTCTGAAATGGAACCCCTTAGTTTTCCATACTCAATGTGGTGCAACGTGCTGCTGGACAGAATGCTGGTGTAAGTGCTGGACTCAAAACCAGGGAAACCTTGGAATTTGTGCTTATTATCTCTGTGATCCTGGGAAAATCACAGAACCTCTCCAGGCTCCATTTTTTTCATCTGCAAAATGGGGGCAATAACAGCCCCTCCCTCCCAAGGTTGTGTCCGAAGGAGGGGCTGTTACCCATCACAGTGGAGGGAGGCTAGAAGGTAGCTACACAGGCTGAGGTCACTTAACGTCATCTGGGCAGTAATTCACATGATCAGAAGTCACCAGGTGTGGATCTGGAAGGGCCCTCCAAGTCCTCTTTAGACCAATCCCCTTAACTTTATAGGTGAGGGCTCTGAATGCCAAATTGGAGTCCTCCTAATGGGAAACAAGACACACACACACACACACACACACACACACACACACACAATACAGGGCTGGGAGGGAGGAGAGAATCAACAACAGTAGAAATCAGGAAAAGCCATTTGTATGAGGCAAGCGTCAATCAGAAGTCAGGGTTCTAAGAGTTAAAAGTGAGGAGGAAATGTGTTCCAGGCATGAGGAACAGCCTGGACAAAGGCAAAGCAGTGGGAAATGGAGCATTATGCACGAGGGAAGAACATTAAGTGGGCTTTTTGTCTGGAAGAGAGTGTGGGAGGGAGAGTGATGTGTAACCAGCCTGGAAAGAGAGACTGTAACCAGACTGTCTCTTAGCCTAGAGGCAATATGGAGCCACTATTTTCAAATGAATGTTGAAATTCTTTTTAACACTTACCACTTACTGTGAGCACTCAGGAACGCTCCATCCATGACAGATGAAGAAGCTGTTATCATGAGACATGAGATCTTTCATACACACACACACACACACACACACACACACACACACACACACACACACACGCACACACATACACACACACCCCAAACCCACCCTAGACATCCACAATACCACAACCAAACAGAGTGCTTCCTGCTTAGAGTATGCCTGGGGAAGGGAGGAATATTGGCCTTTGCTTCCCCCTCCCCCTTGTGCTATTTTTGGAAAAACAAAAAACCAAACTCCAAACAAGTGGTATGTGACAGCAGTATCCAAACATGACTCCCAGAGGAAGCTTGATATGAAGCCTAGCCTGGGGTTCCTTCCTTCAGTAATGCTTCACAGTGAAGCCCAGAGCCCCTGAAGTGGTAGCTGGGAGGAGAGCTCTGGAGGCCGATTGCCTCATTCCTCAGAAATATGTTTACAACATCACTCTCTCCATGCCTTGTGCCCATAACGAGGCTCAGAGCTGTAACCAAGACAAGGCAGTCAGACCTGTGTCCTAGGGCACTGCAATTGAGAGGGGATAAACATGTGCACTCTTCTTCAATAACTAACTCCTCCTGCCCAGCTGAATTCTTTATAATTGTTTCTTGTAATATTTTCATATTAGGAATCACAGGTTTAATTTGAAAACAAGGTCACTTGACTGGACCACACTTATGCTGCTGTCTCAGTTGTCAAGATTCCTAGTCATGGCTTTGGTGATGCAATTTTACTTAAAACCAGCTTGGTGGGTTTTGTTTCTACTTTAAAGAAGTAGGAAAAATTAGTCACTTCCTTGACTATATTTCTATCAACAAAGACTCATGGGAAGTCCTTCCACCTTCGGGTTCCGTATTGTCAACACCCAGCTCCTTGCCTGACATATAGGATCATATAGGTAGAGCTAGAAGGAACGTTGAAGCCATCAAATCTAATACCTCCATTTCATGGATGTGTAAATTGAGGTACTTAATGGTTCCCAAGGTTGCATAGCTAATCAGGGCAAACTAGGGAGCATAGGCTCATCGATTCAGAGATGAAGAAAGCTTAGAAGTAATCTAGTCCAACACCATTTCACAGATGATGAAACTGAGGCACAGAGAAATTTAGTGACTTCCCCAAAATCACATAGACAGTGAGGGAGAAATCCAGACCCCTGACTCCAAGTCCTGTACTCCTTCCATTCTATATGCTGCTTCCCTGGAGCAGCCACTTAATAAGGGCTCAGACTGATTGAATAGGTGAGGGTGAAGGAGCAGCAGGCATCCTGCAGGCCTGAGAGCTGGCCAAGGTCCTGAGCTTGGGCTCTTTCTCTGCTTTTCTCTTTCTCTGGCTGTGGTGGTTTGGTGGGCTGGGGTCTTCCATAAGAAGTGTTCAAGGTGTGCTTTGAATGAAACTCCAGTCAACTAGTCCGTCAGCCAGCAAAGCTTTCTTGAGCACTTACTATGAGCTAGGCCCTGTGCTAAGTCATGGGGCTACAAAGGAAAAGCATCAATGGTCCCTGCCCTCAAGGAGCTTCCAATCTAATGAGCGAGCCCACTTGTGAAAAACCAGGAACATACCAGATACATAGAGAATGGCTGTAAGGTAACTGTAGAGGGGAAGACAAAGAAATCACACATAACCCAATAGGAGAGGAGTGTTCAGCAAATTAGAATAGAACAGATTTTGGGGGAGCTAGGTGTCCAGTTTAACAACTTTCCATGTGCTGTGATTACTGAGCTTGTTGCAGGTCCACCCAAGTGCCAGCCTGAGGTGTGTGCAGAGACATGGGTGAGAGAAAGAAATAACCAGGAGATAGTTCAGGAAAGAACCATGAACTCCATTTAATGATTGTAAAAGTTTATTGTTATGCTGTTCAGCAGGCAGGAGGGCTTAGGAAGCCTGCAAAAGTGCAGGAATTAGAAATACAGATTATATAGCCATAATAACATAAATCAGGTATCAATTATGCTAACTAGGTGAGTAAGGGTAGTTTTAGGGAGGAGTTAAGAAGTGCTCAATATTTAAAGGGAAATGCACTTTTTATATCAACGGTGCAGGAGTATTGCCCATAATTCACTGGGAAAAAGCCCAGGGGACCTACCAAGAGGTGTGGTTTTTGCCTTGAAACATCACCTAAGTCAACTAGCAGTCAGTTCTGACTGAGAGGTGCCCAGTCTCTTCCCTATCAGTGTCCTGTATGATAAGATGAATATTGGAAGCTAGACTAACTGGGGCCTAATTGGTGAGGAATTATCTTACTGATAGTACATTGAAAGATTCATAGGTGCGATTGGCCACTAGAACAAGGGAGCTTTACATTTCTCTAATTGCTTATAGATGATTGGGTGAAGGATTCATAGGGATGGCTTGTTCTTTTAACAAGCAGGGTTTATGGCAGCTAAGTAGAGTGCTGCTCAGCAAGGAGGCAGAGTTAATGGTTTCATGGCTGGGGGAGGTGTGACTTTACAACTGAAGCTGCAACTGGATGTTACAAACATGGACACCCCAACACCCCGTTGACAGGGCCAATAATCTAATAAGAGACTTGTCCTCTTTAAGTATCTGAAGTAGGGGGGCAAAAGGCCTGGTTGGAGTCAGAATCCCAGACAAGAGTCTCTTAAAGTGTATTCCCCAGGGCGCCAGCTTTTTCAGCTGCAGACCCCTGCGGGGGCGGGGTGGGGCACAGTAAAATCTTTATCTGAGTCCTGACCTCTGTTTCTGAGGCTTGGCTCATGAGCCAGCAATAGGAAGCCAGATTCCCAATAGACCCTCATCCTTCTGGATGAGCTTTTTGGTTGTGGGGCTGGATTCAAGAGGAAAACATAGACTTTTAAGCCTCTTCCCTGATGAAGGGTTTCCCAGGTTACCTCAATGGCTGGAGACCACAATGGGGGCCTGAATGGAAGAATTCTCTGGTATATTATTGCAGGGGATAATCCTTTATGCCCCTTATCTCCTTCCCCTTCCCTCTTCAATCATCTGTAGGAAAGTCTGCCTTTCCTCCTTCCTAGCCCTATCTTCTGCCATGGCTGGGCTACTGAGCTGCCCTTTACCTGGACATTTGGCTCTGCCATAGATTGATGTAACCATGTAGGACACTCTTGCTGCCCTTTCAATGTTGTTTATAATTAAATTCTAAATCCCAGGCTAGGCTTCACATCGGGTTTCCTCATGAAGTTGGGATTGGATGCTGCTGTCATGCACCACGTTGCACTTTTGCAAATCCAGGGAATGTTTTTAACTTTGCTGAGGAGAGGTTTAGCCATGAGACACCCAGTGGTATTAACTCTAATTCTAAATCCCTGTGGATGGGACTGAAATATAACTCTCTGCCTTGCCATGGGTATTTTAATCCTATTTTCGAGCTCTTGAATGTCTGTCTGGCTTTATGGAAAGAAAGTGCCATCTAACTTGCTTAAGGAACAGCACATATGGTTTCTATTTTATTTCTATATGTGATGAAGTAGGAGGGAGAAGATGTCTGCTTTACTTTCCCTTCCAATCAATACTCTGTGTGATGACCTTGGGAGAGTCCTTTCTTGCCTGTGCACCTTTGACTTACCAGTTCATGATATGGAGTCAGAAATCTCATTTATCTCCCTAGATAAGTGCTGGCATAATCACAAATGTTAAGATTACCTTTCCTATGGGCTTCAACTGGCCTTGTATGGGGCAGCCATGCTTTACTTCAGATGAAATCCTATCTTCAGACTGGGTTATTGGATTTATCATAAATTTAGAGTAGAAAGGGACCATTGCATTTTATATTTGAGGAAAGTGAAATGGGTTAAGAGTAATTTAGCATAAGTAATCTAGCATAATAGTCCAAGGAAAAGTCATGAAATGCTCTGGAGGATTTCCTCTAGAATTCTTCAAGAGTCTATACCCTGGGGCTGCCCATCTTGTCCTCCACATGCTGCATGGTTGCCCACCTCAACCAAACAGTTGTGGATGTCTTGAACAATGTCACATGCTCCCAGTTCTCACATGGAAGTCATTGTTGGTAATAGCAACATGCAGTTGATAATACCAATATGTAGTGTTTTGGAGGTCAGTTCAATGGGTCCGATGTCATCTTCAAATGGGAGCATTTGGAAAACCTCCTCATGGTCAGGAACTCTCTCTTTCATTTGGATTTTAAGGAAGAAATCCTCCACAGCCCTGGTGAATATCTTATGTGAGCAGAGGTAACTGTTTCACTGTTTCGCTGGCAGTTAAAACTCAAGTCCACAAGCATACCAAGTACTCTGCAAAGTGTCAGGAGTACAGATATAAGCAAAAAGAGAGTAACTACCATCAAAAAGTTTATATTCTAATGGGAAAAATTACGCTGAGAAGGAGCTGAAAAGAGGGGAGGCAGGGAGAAGGAAAGGGTATGCTATGGCATTTAAATATGGAAAGTCAAGAGTAGAAAGAATGAGAAGAAGAGGAGACTGAGCATAGCTGGCTTGGCCATTTCCTCAAAATGAAGGTTTCACTATATACTCTGAAAACTGTAGTCACTGAAAATATAGCTTCCAGCCTTGCAATGGACATTTTAATCAGCCTTGCCATCCTACCTGAAAAAGATGAAGAATTGAACAATACCTAGATTTGTCTGGCAGCTGGGAAGCCAGCCCATTCCATGAGTCCTTGAGTACATACATTTTGGACACGTCCTGATGTCTGAAGACAAACTGGACTTGAGATTGAATTGGATGGTGAGAATGGGCTAGATAGGATTTAGTAAACTACTTCATGGTTCCAATCACCCCAAACTGTAAATTGTGGATCACACTAATCAGAGGAGGGGACTTCAAGGGAAGAATAATCTTTCAGGATGAAAAAGCTGCTGGGGAATGGGGGAGAAGTCCAGAGAATCAGAAGCAAAGCTGGGAGAGAAGTTAAGAAGGATTATTAAACACAGTTCTATTTGTGGTTGCATCTGTCATAGAACTGTGCCTCATTTTAACACACCTTGATTGAACAAAACCTTGAAATCTGCTTTTCATCCTTTTGAGATCTTTTGCTGTAATATTAATGGGATATAAGATCTTCCCCACCCATTAATAGGCCTCACGTGGTGACCATTAAGGGAAGCTTGATTAGGAGAGGCTTGTTTTTCAGGAAGGTCCACACCTTTTGTTACTTTATAATTATACAGTGGATCATGAGGGTTGTGATGCCCTTTGACCCTGAAGAAGTGTATATATACTTTGAAGTTAGCATTTTGCTTTGGGGTTCACTCACTGGAAGAAAGGTCTTGTGATTTGACCAGATGCGACTCTGGGTAGCCATTAAGGGGCCCCCCAGCTTTGAAAAACTTAGATGTTGGTGTTTCTATCTCTGGTAACTATGTATGTATTGCCTTCGTCAGACATTTGGATCTGTCTGTTGATCTGTGCTAATTTCTCAGACAGTTAGAATCCCTGTCCGTTGGTCTTTATTTCTATGCTTCTATTTTGTCTATTTTCTTTGTTTGGATTTTCTCTGAAGTTCAGGGTGCTGATTTTTCCTCTGAACTAATGAATATAATTTAAAATGATGGTTGACCTCTTGAACAGCTATCTTTCCTAGTAAAGCAGATCTAAGAACCTATGCTAGCAGTCATCCTGGGTGTGCCAGTGTGGTTGCTATTACATTTGTAATTCACAAATAGGAGGAACATGAACTTATATTTTCTACACATTGAGTTGTATGAGTGTAAAAATGTGGTCAGTTGTAGAATGTCACCTGTGAAATCCTTACCATTTACTTCATAAATTTCCATGAAAGATAGTACTGATCTACATCATAATGACTTTATGAAAGATTATGTCAGTCAGAAGTTCCTGATGCCTTCTTTAGTTTTTGGGTTTGTTTTTTTTTAATAGCATCTCTGGTCTTTTCCATTATTTTGTCATTTTCCCTCTCTTTAAGATATTTTGAAAATAGGTGCCTAGGAGCTTTAAAAATTTGATGCTTCCAATATGGATTTCTTCTGAATGGATTCCAACAGATTCACCTCTTCTGGAAAACTCTTATCTTCTGAAGGAGCATTGCTACTTCCCAACACAGTAGGTTAATGTCCTTCACTTTTGTCAGTGATGAGCTTACATCAGACTACCAATGTTGGTAGTTCATTTTATTTTAAAAGAAATCCTGTTACTTGTTCTCTTTCTAGTTTTCTCTAGAACTGATCTCAGGATGATCTGTTTTAGCTGAGTCTAATTCCAAAGATTCTCTATGATTACCTTGTGTTCTTTTTTGTGATCACTACTGTGTATTAGCATCTGTTATTTTCATCCATGAGGTTTTACAAATGAGCTTGGACTCTAAACTCTTGGATGTGTCCCTTAGATGCTATATCTCTCTCCCTGGCACAGGTAGGTTTCTGGGTTTTTTTGTCCTCCATCTTGTGATGATGGTTTTGTATCTGTAGAATGTCTCTAAGAAGTGGTGATGGTCAATGGCATTAATTTCGCCCATTTTCTGTATTTCAGAGGTGACAGATTAGGGTATGGAACCTATAGTAGCTCATTGTGTCTTCTCTTTGTGTTTCCCTCTTATCTGTTATTGATTTTGATCAAACCATCAGTAAGCTGACGGCACAGAGAGATGTTTCTGAAATGGCTTCATTGGTTAATAGGTGGTTTTCTGTTAATAATTAAAATGATCTCATAATATCAATTTTTTCTAATTTATTTGAAACTCATCAAGGACAGTCAGTGAACAAGCATATATTAAGCACTTTATTATGTGTCACTGTGCTAAATGCTAGGGATATAAAGAAGGACACAAATACAGTCCTTACCCTCAAGAAGCTCATGTTCCAATGGCAAAGACAACATGGAAGAATTCTTTATGCTACATGTACAATGCAGATGGAAAGTAATGTAGTTCTGCATTCACCATCTGTAATTTGGACACCTCAAAATGGATAGCCTATAAACATCTCAAATTAAATGTGTTCAAAGCCTGATCTGTCATCTTTCCCTCCAAATCTCTACTCCTGCAGAAGGTAAGAGATGAACTAAGGCTTAAAGGAAGCCAGAGAATCCAGAAGGCAAAAATGAGAAGGGAAAGGCAGTGCAAAGTTTCAGGGATGGCAGATGGAGCTTTGCATACAAAGAATAGTAGTTAGGTCAGTGCTGCTAGATCAAAAGGTAGGGAGGGCCAGGTTGTGAAAGACTTTGAAAGCCAAACAGAAGCTTTTATATTTCCCCCTGGAAGTAATAGGGAACCTCTGGAGTTTGAAGAGTTATGGAGTAGAGGAAAATCACTTTGGTGTTTCTAAGTGGAGTTTGAATTTGAATGAAGAAAAATTGGAACAGGCAGACCAACCAAAAGGCTGTTTAAATAGTCCAAGACAGGTGATGAGAGACCACCCATACTAGGCTGGTAACTATCTGAGTACAGAGAAGGAGGATTATATGAGAGGTGCTGGGAATATAAGTGACAAAATTTGACAATAGTTTGGATGTTTGGTGAAGACAAGTAAGGAGCTGAGGATGATTTTGAGGTTGTAGGCTTGGGTGAATGGGAGAGTGTTAGTGCCCTAAAGAATAATAGAGAGAGAATGGACTGATTCAGTGCCATACCAATTACACTACCAAAAAAATATTTTATAGAGCTAGAAAAAATCATAACAAAATTAATCTGGAAGAACAACATGTCAAGAACATCAAGGGAATTAATGAAAACAAATGTGAAGGAAGGTGGCCTTGCTGGTCTCCAGCTGTATTATAAAATGGTAATCATCCAAAAATTCTAATACTGGTTAAGAAACAGAGTAATGGATCCATAGAATAGATTAGGCACACAGCACTTCGTGAATAAGGGAAGAATTTATTTTTTTATTAATTGATTTGTTGACTTACTTTTAGTTCACAAGATTCAGTTCTGTAATCCCTTGAGTTTCAAATTTTCCCCCTTCTCTCTCCCCCACCCCCCATGGTGGCATGCAATCCAGTATAGGATCTGCAAGCACTTTCACATTGGACATTAGTCTGGTTGTATAGAAGGGTTGTAACCTATGGGATGAGCAACGGGGAAGAAGAAACAAAACCAAACATGGAAAAGAACAATCACGTGTAGATTGCTTCAGTCTCCATTTAAAGTCTGTTCTTTCTAGATCTTTCTCTGAATGTAGACATCTCCTTCCATCAGGAGACTTGTAGGGTTGTCTTATAACTGTGCGTTGCTGAGGAGAGTCCAGTTTATCAAAGTTGGTTGTCACACATACAATGTGTCTGTGATTGTGTACAAATTTTTCCTGGTTCTGCTCTTCTCACTTAGCATCAGTTTGTATAAGTCTCTCCAGGTAAATATGAAGCCCATCTCCTCCCCATTTCTTAAAGCACAATAGTATTCCATTACATTCAT
>CM053586.1:1311691-1335973 GCA_028646515.1 Pseudochirops corinnae | reverse complement strand
TGGCTCACTGAAAACACACCCCAGGACCACTACCCAAGACCACAATCTGGATCCAGGCCGCTCAATGCGAGAGAGTACTTGCCCTCTGAATGATTGCTTGTCCCCCCTGCAGTCTGCAGGCTGGGAGCTCTGAAGCCGGAAGGTGTAGGCAGCTGCAGGGCCTCAGCTTCTGCCGCTTTCTTGCCCTGGAAGCAGTTTGGCCAGACCCGCTTATCTCTCCTAATTTTAGCCGAGTTCTACCGACCTTTCACTTAGTCCTTTTATTCTTATGGCTTGATAATTCTGGATACTGCCACAGCTGCTGCAGACCCACTCTCCTGAAACTCCAGCTGTGGCTCGGCTTGGCTTGTCAGGCTACCCCCCCGGGCCAATATCCCGTTTCACGCTGGGCTGGTTTCACCTCCCAACCCTGAGGTGGTCCCTCCTAGCCGAGCTGCCTTCAGCAGAAAGTATATTTGTGTGTGTTTTAGAGCTCTAGAATTTGTTTAGAGTCATATTTTATGGGTATTTTGAGGTGGCTATGTGGGAGCTGTGGTATCTTGCTGCTCCAATGCCACCATCTTTGCTCCACCAGATAAGATTTTCAAAGATATGGAAGGTTGTTGGGGAGCTGATTTGGGGGGAGAGATGATTTCATTTGGGGACATAAGGTGTGTATATATGGAGAGGTGGGAGGGAAGGGGTGTTGAGGAAAACACAATAGTCTTCTGTCCTATCCCAGGATAAGGAAATGGAGGAGCGCTGTTAAAATGGCTGTGCTTCCCCCTTCTCTGGTGCTGTCCATTCCAGCTGGATTAGCTCTACTCCAGGGGATGGGGAGGGGAACATATGGAATAAAACGTGTCCTGGCCAGAGCAGAACAGAATCTTATGTCCCTGTCATGATGCTATAATCTGTGACCCATACTACGTACTCAGGCCCTGTCATCCTACCCTTGCCTGGCCCTGTGAAGCTTCACTTGTTGTCTGGTAGCTAAGTCCTTAAAGTTCATACCTGCCTGGCTCATCTTGGTGTGCCTTTCACCGTGCATACATTCATTCACAGGGACTGTGGGCTGCCCAGTTTCACAGCTACCTTGTTTCCTCCAGCTGTCCAGAATGTATGTCAGGGGCCCTGACACTTCACCTGGCACCAGGCCCCTAATGCCACTGTGACCACCTGGAGAAGCAACACGGCCCAACATAAATATGAAAGATTTGGAGTTCAGACATCTGAATCTGACATAAAATAAAGATGATAACTCAATGATCTCCTTCCACTGGTGACTAAATAGTCCTGTGTCAAAGGGCTGTGAAAATGAGTCATCATGGTTCTTTCCTTTTTGGGGCCCACCTCTCCCATTCACCCACTGTTGTTCGATTTCTGGTGCTGATGGGAACATTCCCAGTCCTTCCTTCTCCCCACCCTGCCACCTGTCCCAGTAAAGGAGCAAATGAGACATCTCCCTCATTCTTCCTCAAATTTCCCATAGTTGAGATGAACTCTGGTTTCCAGCTCAGGCATTGAGTCATGAAAGTTCAAGCAACAACCACAATTTCTGCAACCACTCAAGTGACCCAAACCCACTGACAGAGGCAGGAATGCAAAAGTAAGCATGGCCCTGATATGGCCAGATAGCCCTCTCCTTGAATCTTGGACTGTCCAGGAAAACAAATAAGTATTTACCACTTGCTATGAGGCCAATTCAGGATGACAACACTACTGGAAACTATGATCTTTACGGATTGTTGAAAGAATCTGGAGCTGTCTATCCTGGAGAAGAGAAGACTGAGGGTAGACTTGGCCACCATCACAAAATGTGTGAAAGGGCTTCCTGTAGAAGAAGGGGACCAAAGTGAGGAGTAGTGAATGGAGTTTGCAGAGAGCCACATTGACGGATGAAAACTATTCCTAGCAATTGGAATTGCCCCAAAGTAGTGCATGCAGCTTGAGGAGGTGGCCAGTTCTGCCCCAGTAGGGCTTTTCCATTGGAGCTTATTTGGCTGCTCCTTGGGTGAGTTGAAGAGTGGATCCTTGGCCAGGGATGGTTTGGAATATGTGATGAATAAATTAATGTCCAGCTCAGATAGTCTGAGCTTCTGCTGTGGGAAATTCCTAAGAACCAGAAGAGTCAGGAGACTTCAGCAAGAAAATGGAATCTGATTGAGTTGTTTGGTATGGACAGGACTGAGATGGATGGAAAGAGTGAAAAGTAAGTATTCCTGCCAGGGCAATGCCAGGAAGAAAGGCACAGGCCTATGAAGGGATGACCTCTGAGGAGCTTTTTAGTCCTGGATCTATGATACTATGAAGTAGACTTGGACAGAGGCTTTCTGGTGGAAAGCAAAGTTAGCTTTTTAGGCTTCAGGGAGATTTTGAAGAGCTGTAAAAGCCAAGCAGAGGAGTTCCAATTTTATGGTCCAGGAAGTAGGAGTCTTTGATAGTTCCTGGGCAGGGAAGTAACTCAATAAAAGCAGAGAAGTGGAAAGGAGTTTGACTATGGACAGTATAGTGGGTGGAGGAGGCAACCAGAATCAAGGATCCCACTATAGAGGAGATTCCATAATTAAAGGTTGACATTTTGAAGAGCTGGGGCAGAAGGTCCAAAATGGGAAAGATTCACAGATGATGCCAAGGTTCATAGTTTAGGAATCTGACAGAAAAAAGAAAACAATGACAGAAATGGGTAATTGTGTATGTAGGGCATATGAAAGCTGAGATTTGAGAGTCTCCATTACAGAGGAAATAAAAAACCACAAGGGTGGGCCAGATGTTCAGGGGAGTGGCTGTATCTGTGAAAAGAGAAAACAAAAGGCTTTTCAAAAAGGAGCTCTTGGGGAACACCCACGAGTAGAGGACTAGAGAAGAAACTACCAGGGAATTTCCAAAGTGCCCATTGATAGGGGGATGATATCCAAGGCCATAGAGAGGAAATTGATGGATGAGAAAAAGACAATCTTTTCTAGCCTTTGCCAAATGATGACATCTAAGAGATTTGACTTCTCTCCAGGCTACTCCAGAAGGTCCTGAACAAGACTACTCCTGAAGGATACTTAGAGGACAGTCTTTTTCTCCTACATATATCCATAAATCTTTCATTCTTTTAGCTTCTGGGAGCTCCTGACACTTAAGCAAAGTTATCCCATCAATCCTTCCAAGAGCCCACGTGGCTGTGGAGGGACAGGTGGGATGAATCCATTTTTACAGATGGAGAATGGCCACACAGAGAGGGGAAGCCATTCACCCAAGGTCACACAGTGATTCAGCAATGGAGACAGAAATAGAACCTATTTGTTGAGTCCCACTCTAGCGCTTGGCTTCACCAGAGCATGCTGCCTCCCACCAGAAACCTCTCACTTTGCTTTCTACTTACCCAGAGCCAAATTAATGAGTGGGAATGATTAGAACATCCACAAAGCTGTACTCCAGGCAGCTGATGCCCAGCTGGATCTGTCTCAGGCTTAGGTTCATGCTCAAAAAGAAGGTGTAGACAAATTTGGTGTGGTGATGATTATTGCCACTGAAGGGTTGAGTGGGACCCTTGAGACAGGTGGGTCATGTCAAATCCATTTCCTTGATTATAGAGAGAGGAGAGTGAGTGGTGGGACTAATTGGATGAGGTTGTCCTCTAAAGACTCAATGAAGCCCTGGATCACAGCCCATGAAGCTCCCTGTTTGGGAGCTAGTAGTGAGTATACCACATCTCCAAAGAGGTGACCAGTCTACACAAAACAATAATCAAACAACTGGATTTTGTCCACAAGTTAGTGCTAAAGGGCAGGCTACCAGCCCCAAGAGGGCTTGATGTGTTCAGAGGTAGACAGCATCACTGTGGGTTACAGGCAAACCTGTGAGGTCAGCACAGAGGAAGGGAAGCTTGGCCAGCCAAATAAACATAAGCAGAGTTTTCTAAAAGTTGAGATTGGAGGTTCTCTCCTGCCTCTGGAGATTCTCCTGGAGACAGAATTCATCACATTTCATGTACCCATTCACTACTGGATGCCAGATAGATGCAGACAGCCCATTCCAAGGAAGAGTATGAAATGCATAACATCTCAGAGGTCTCCATAGTGCATTTTAAAAGAAAGGCATATACTTCTCTTGTTTCTGATCTTTTAGTCTGTTCAGAGGGTGCTGGATTGGAAGTCAGAGGACCTAGGTTAGCACCTTTCCTCATCTCCCCTATCCTTGGGCAAAGTCACATGGCCTTTCTGGGCCTCTTCCCTCTATAGAATGAGGGGTTTGGATTACATGGCCTCTTCCAGCTCAAAATCTCTATCTATGTCTAGAACCAGTTTCATTCTCTTGAGTTCCAGCCCTGGGGTCTCATCTTCCACCAAAACTGTCCTCAGTGCCTCAGGCTGAGTCTTTCCCAGGAGGAGAAAGCCATTTTCACAGCCCACTGTGATCAGTGGACTCAGGGAAGTGGGAGAGAACGAGGCTGAGTCACACCCAGGAAAAGTGAATATCTCTCCCTTTCTATGGGGCTGCACTGTGACCCATCTCCCTGAGCCCACAGTGGAGCCCCGAATTCTGACCTTGCTGCCACCTGGCAGGGTAGAGACAGATGCAAAGAGAAGGGAGAAAAGCAAAGCTCAAGAAGGTCAAGCAGAGGAGAAGTAGGGCCTCCTTCCCACCTCCCTCATTTGCACAGAAGATCAAACAGATGAAAGGGAACCAAGAGGTAATTATTCCAAGCCCTTGTTTCACAGAGCAAGAAATTGAGGCAAAGTGCCTTAGGATCAAAGACTGGGAGTGAAAGGGACCTTCTAGGCTATGTGTCCAACCTCCCATTCATGCCTATAATTGTCTACACCAGAGATTAAAGCCAAAGGAAATTTCAATGTCATCTGGCCCAATCTATAGCTGAGAGTCCCTCAGTCAATCCAGAATCAGAGATGTAGGGCTGGAGGGCTCCAACACAACCTCCCTCATGGGAGGAAAAGGAGCCCCAGAAAGGTCCAGTCACTTGCCCTGCCCCCATCACCCAGAGCTGGGCTAGGACACCATTTCCTTTTACTCTGTACCCAGTGCTCTATCTACTGCACCACACTGACTCTCATCCCTTATAGCTGGTCTTCTAGCCTCAGTGTAAATACTTGACAGAGACGCTCATTACCTCACAATGGTTTGCTCTTAGAAATATCTCATCAGTCTCTTACTCTTTGCCAGATCTTCCCCAGCTGGTTTAAGCCCATCTTAACATCTGACCCATCTTAACATCTGACCTCACCCAGATAAGTTCTGGACAGGTCAAGGAAAGCAAGAGGCAAGAGATGAGCTAAAGGCATTGAAGGTGGTAGAAGAGGCACAGAGAAGCAGCCCCAACTCTGACCTTCCAAATGGATCTAGGAAGGGACCTTGCATGCCTGACGTGGTCTAATACATGTTCCTTTCTCAGGAAGCTGTTTTTGGCAACAAATAAACATTGCAGTATCCTCCAATCAAACCACAGCCTTACCCACACCCATGCATGAGCTCTGAAGGGCTCCTCCAAGTCTGCATCCCAAGACATCAATCAATTGATAAATAAGTGTTCGTTATGTTTCTACCACATTCAAGGTGCTAGGGACACAGAGACAAAAGGGAGAATGTTCTTAAGGAGGTTACGCTGTTTTGAGGGATAGGACGTGTTTGCAAACAGGAATGTGGAGGACATATAACGAATAACAAAATTCACAAAATCCTGCTCCAGTGTCTCGTTGGGGTGTGGGGGGCTCTTGAACGCTATGGCGACAGAGCATCATACCTGACTACCTCTGCCAGGCTGGGAGGACTTGGAGGGCGGCCCAGGCCCAGCCTTGTAATCCCAGTCAGAGATATCGAAGGGGTAGGCTCTTAAAGGAGAGTAGTGTGTGGGAGTTGGGGTTCCAGAAAAGCAGCTGCTGCTGGCCCAGAGATGCGCTGCCTCATTCTCTGATACTGGAGCAAAAGAGAGAACAGGAGATAGAGTTGAATGGGGGTAGATTTGTGTTATTTGGGAAGAAAGGCACCTTGTGGTGATTTTGGTGGCTTCTCTGTCCTCTGCCAAGAGAGAGAGCGAGCAGTTGGAGGGATTAGAGACTTGGGGAGCAAAACAAAGGTCTGGAGGAGCTGCTGCAAAGAGGGGGCTGGAGAGTCAGTGTGGGAGTGGGCCCAGGTGAATTTGTGTAACACAAATGGGGAGCAGATCCAGGTAGCTCCAGGGCACTTTCTACCACTTTGATCAGCACCTTCTAAGCTGGCTCAAAGAATGAATGGATGTGCAAATAGCTCAGAGCTGAAAGGACAAGAAATGGGAGCTCAAGGGTCAAGGCCAGGAAAGGACAAACATCAGATTAAAACATCAGATTTGGAAGGGAATAAGGTGAGGCCAGAGCAGAGAATAGATTTAGGAGTGAAGCCTAGGAAGGGCAAGAAACCTAGGAAGCTAGGGAGAGTGAGCAGAGCTCTGGATTGGAGATGGGGGATGCTCAGGAGCTCTGGCCACGTCCATGGGATGGCTATCCCTGAGCTTTTCTTTTCCCATCCCCAGGGATGGCATGGGGTGAAAAAAGAAAAAAAAATGACACCAAGAAGGCACAAGTTGGCCATCACTGTGTGTGGATGTAAGTGTTTTCTCATTAGATTTCCCTGCAAAGTCTATCGTGGTTAAGTTTGCACTCCCAATAGATTGTGGGACTTACAATCATAGAATCAGAATGAGAGGTAGAAGGAACCTTAGAGGCCACTGAATCCAACCATTTTTTGACGAGGAAATTGAGGCCCAAGAAGTTGGTTAGAAATTACTGGCTGCCCCAGGGATCAGAACCCCCTTTTAACCCTGCCTAACTTGAGGTGAGCAGCATGGTCTTAGGCAGAGCTACTCAAATGTGTGGCCTCTTCAGCAACTGATGAAACAAAGGACTTGTGGCATCTCCTACCAGCGGTGGGGAACCCGTGGCCTTAAGGCCTTCTAGGTCTTTGGGTGTGGCCTTTTGACTAAATCCAAATTTTACAGGACAAATCCTTTTATTAAGGGGATTATTCTGTGAAGTTTGGATTCAGTCAAAGGGCCACACTTGAGGACTGAGAGAGCCACATGTGGCCTCAAGATTACAGGTTCCTCACCCCTGTTAGACAGTGGGAGTGGATGGATCACCAAGGAAAAGGTGGAGAAGAGACCCTGGCTAGTGTCCTAGGGAGCAGACATTTATGCAGTGGGAGTGGATGGATCACCAAGGAAAGAGTAGGGAAAGAAGAGAGGAGACCTTGGACAGCTCCCTAAGGAACCAGCACATTTGTGCAGTGGGAGACGGAAAGTGACCTTAGACTCCTAGACCCAGAGATTGAAAAGATCTCAGAAGCCACTTAGCCCAACAGCCTCATTTGCAGCTGAGCAAACTGAGGCCCAAAGGGGCTAGGTGACTTGCTGGAGGTCACACCAGAACTAGGAAGCCCCCACCTTCTAGGAGAAGAATGACTCAGCCACTTGAGGGCAGGAGCCAGAGGACAATAGTGACCCCTTTGGGTAGGGTTGGCCCCAAACCTCCTTGTGTTCTGCTTGCCCATCACCCAAGCCCTTTTCTTTGACCTCACCCTGGACCTGGATACTTTGGGCTCCCACTGGTGTGGACACACATTTCCCATCACCTCTCTACACCATTTCATCCTGTACAATTCTCATTTGTTTCCCCCTAAACTCTCCTTAAAGAATCAGCTCTATGAGAAAATCAGCAGCCCAGGCACATTTCTCAGCCTCTGTGAATCACGTTTTCCAAAAGAAAGCATAGAGGGTTTTGACTCCTTGCCTTAAACTCTGTCCCGGTTCTTGCCAGCATCCCATAATAGGCCTCTCCCCTACAGTCCATGACTGAAGGAAGGAAACAAGCTTTTGTTAGGTCCCTACTATGTGCCAGGCACTCTGCTGAGCACTTCACAGATATCATCTCATTCCATCCTTAGCAGCCTCAAAAGGAGGTGTTACAATGAGGGCTCAGCTTTGTCACAATGGAACACTAAACAGAAACATGCTAATGGTCCTCAATTTAGAGAACCTGGGTTCAAATTCTGCCCCTGACACTTCCCAGAGAATCAGAGAGCAGGGAGGATTTCCCCGTGGTGACATAACTAGCAAAAGTTGGCAGAGGGACATCTAGGTGGTAAAATGGATAGAAAACCAAGTTCAAATATGGCCTCAGACCCTGACTAGCTGTGTGACCCTGGGCAAGTCACTTAACCCCAATTGTCTCAAAAGAGTGATAGAAACATGACTTTTAGGATCACAGACAGAGAATGAAGGGACCCCAGGGGCCATGTAGTCCCAACCCCTCATTCTACAGATGGAGAAACTGAGGCCCAGGGAGGCTGGCCTCTGGCCCCCAAGTAGGATCACAGGGTCCTCGAATTAGGGCTAGGAAGGGTCTCATCTCATCCAACTTTTTCATTCTACAGAAGGGGAAACTGAAGCCCAGAGTGGCGGAGGGGCTGATCAAGGTCATCCAGGTTGTGATCCCCGGTTCTTCACCATCCTGTCTTTTGCTTCTTGCAAACCAAGTGACACCAAGTGTTACCAATGTCACAGAATCCTGAGGGAAAGAGATTCTGCTAATGCCGTCTGTCTCATTGGCACAGACGGGCCATGCATCCCACAGGCAAGAGGAATGGGCCTGAGGAGCTGCTGAGCAAGCCCTGGGCCTTTCCAAATCAACCCATTGCTTCCATGTGTCCATCAGAAAAGGGAAAGCAGTGTCCCTGCCCACAGCTGTGGCTGCCCACTACCACCAGAGAGGCAGGGGTTCTCAGTCCAAGATAATGCCTACATTCTGAAACAGCTTGAGTAAGGGAGCCAGAGAATGGTAGCCATCCTAAAGGATGGTGAGTCAGAGCTGCCATGTCAGCCCCACCCACACAGCCCCACAGAGGATCCAGGCCAGGAGTTACTGTGGAGTCTGGCATGGCTGCCCCTGCCACCCACAAGCAGGTGTATATGTGTGTGTGAGGCGGGGGGAGGATAGAGCTAGAGAATGATGCCCATCCAAAGGGAGTGAGTCAGATCTGCCATGTCAGCCCTGGGCTCCCTGATTCAGCCCTCACAGAGGATCTGGGCAGAAATGGCTGCCCCTGTCACCCCAAAGCAAGTGTGTATGTGTGTGCGTGTGTGTGTGTGTGTGTGTGTGTGTGTGTGTGTGTGAAGTTCAGAGCTGGAGAATGATGCCTATCCAAAGGGAGAGTCAGTCAGAGCTGGCCTTGGGCCCCCATGTGGCACCATGAATGATCCAGGCCAGGACCCCAAAACAAGTATGTGAGTGGATAGTTACTTAATAAATATTTGTTCACTGAACTGAATTGAGGACTGGCCTGGAAACCAAAGTCCTCCTTTAAGAGGGTGAATGAAGTCTAGGCTCCACCCTAAGCATGACTCCATGGAAACACTAAAATGAAAAACCCACAAAACCTAAAAATGTAAATGAGGCTTGAGATGCCCCCTGTCCCCCTCCCCCACCAGCTCTCTGGAGATCCTTAGTCAGAAACAGCTCTCTTTATGGTTCTGTCTTTCATCGCATCTGGATTTTCTAGCACAAAGACAATCTGTAACTTCCATGTGAAGGGTTATGCTTCCATTTATTCAGCAACTACTGTATACAAACAGAACATCTGCCCTTCTCCAGGCCTGTGCTATCTCTTCTATTCTCCAGTGACCATGGCTCCCCTATCACCTTTGCCAATTCTTTCAATATCGAAGGACATAACACCTTGCACAGATGATTTGAACTCATCAAGCAGAGTAGACTTCTCTTGCTTTCTACTTCTCTTGGGGACCAGCTCCTTATTGGTGTGAGAATTGTTGTTCCATTCTTTCCAGTCCAAAGATCCTTCTCTTTGGCAGAGAAGGCAGAAGCAAATCAGTATGAAGGGACTCTGGCTCCTCTCTCCTCCCCCACCATGGACAATTCTCAAAGGTACCTCAGGACCTGTTTGGAGCTGTCCTCTTCAGCCTCAGCTCCTCCTGAATGCCTCCATTTCACATAAGACTGAGCTAGTCCTCTGCATTGCCATTGCCCTTTCCCCAGTGTGGCAGGTGGGACATGACCCTGAGCCCCCAGGGGGGTTGTTGGCCACTGGGGTGGGCATCTGACTCAGATACCCGTGGCTACAGTTCATGGGGCAGTGACTGAGGAGTGTGAGGGAGTGGGTTGGAGAGTGGCAGCAGCTCTTTGCATGGATAAGCTCTTCATAAGTCGAGGGGTGTTGAGTCAAGGACTCCTTGCTCATTGGATAGCATCATCTGCTGAAACATCACTCCATGAAATAGTCTCAGCAGGCAAAAAGCCTGGGAAGTCATTTAACCAAGTCTGCTTGCCACAGTGAAATTGAGATGGTTCTAATGGGGGAGGGGGACTTTCCTCTTTTATCCATTCTGCTCCCCATGTGCAATATTGCCCATGGCAATGGCCAGTGTCCTGGTCACTCCACCCCCTCACCCCACCTACGTTCTGGTGGTGAGAGGTAGCTTAATTGGAATAAGTCCACCCTACTTCCACAATAAGACTAATGCAGACCAGAAAGACAGTTGGGGACAAATCTGGGCAACTTGTCAAGTTTCAAAGCCCACGGGAGGAAGCTAACAGCCAAGTGCCTCTGGAATCTGCTCTCTCAGTACTTCTAATCCCCAAGGAAACCTCTGTGAGGTTCAGGACCCACAGAGCAAGGGAGAAAGACTCCAAGGCTACACCTAAAATTAAGCTGCCCAAGATGAGATCTGTACTGTCTCCTCAGAGGAGGATTCGGAGCAAACCCTCAACAACACCGGGAAGTAACCCAGAGATGAATTTCTCTGGTCTGAGGATGTCAACTGCACAGAGTAGCCAGAGGAACCCAGCAGAGAGGACCATCATCTACTTGGACCTACAGAAAACTATGGGAGAAGCCACCCAATGAACCTCTGCATGACAGCCAAGAACTGGGGCCTTTGGGAGGGTCTGTTTTCTGTGGAGCTCTGAAGAGAGCTTGAGAAGATGGTTTGGGTCTTTCCTACTCATACATATGACTTTCATTCTTTGAGTTCTATGAACTGTGTGCTCACAAAGAGGATTAGGGAAAAATACGAGTGCCACCGTGTTGGATCCTAGGCTATCTGGGTGGGGGCAACAGGACAGAGGGAGGAGAAATCTCTCAGTGTCCCTGGCCCTAACGGATCATATGACTATGAACCAAAGGTGACTGAACTGTGTATACACAGAGGGCAACACTGAAAAGGACAAAATTAGCATCTAAAATGGCATATTTAAGTATATTGAATAATTATTACAGCTACAATAAGCAGAGGCAGGGACTGGACTATGATTGCATTGGTCTGGGGAGCCCCCCAATGCACCCCAGATGGCAAAGCTCTCTACAAATGCAGGTCTGTACCTTTTCCCCAAATTAGTCCAACAGTCTCGCCTGGGTCACGGAGTGGCCAGAGGAAGGACTCCAACACTCTTGCCTGAGGGCATTAATTTGGCCACTTTGCCTTTTGATCATAGTCATATATATAATATTAAAATATTCACATATACATTATTTCACTTTACTTTTATCTTTTTAAATAAATTCATATTTTATCCTAGAGAATACATTTAAAAACCCCTCATATTCATATGGGACAGATCCAGAATGAGGCTGAAAACAGCTGGGCACACAGGCAAAGACTGGCCAGGGCTTCCTCTGGGAAAATGCTGCACCTAGAAAGCAGAGGCACCTGGAGGAACATGGGGAGGTGGTGCCTGGGAGCCCTAAGTCCCAGGTGTTGGTGTTTGTCCTTTGAAGATGACTGATGGCATTGAGGGGTGAACAGGGGGCAGAGCTGTACATCAGCCTCACTTTGTCCTCCAGAGTCACCAAAGTCCGGGGGCAAGACAGAAGCCAGGAAGACAGCTATGGCCTGGGATACATTGGGCAACCTTGGCATCTCCAATGTCTGCCCAAGCTCTAAGCCTCTACAGCGCCTGCTTTAACTGCCTTCACAGCCATCGAAGCAAGCTGTTCTCATTTGCCCATTCTGCTGGGGGAAGTCTTCACATGCATGGGGTAGACACCCTCCTACCTGATAGGTTTGAGGCCTGCTGGTTTAGCTCAACTGCTGAGATGGTTTTACCAGACCATGGCTGATGCTCACCCTCACCCCAGAGTGGCTGGTCCTCCCTGAACACCCCAGGTGACACAGTGAATAAAACAGAGGCCCTGAAGTCAGGGGGACGTGAGTTCAAATCTGGTCTCAGACACTAGATGTGTGACTCTGGGTAAGTCACTTAACCCTGTAATTCTCAGGAATTAAAGAAAGGAAAAGCTTTTCCACCCAGGAGGGACTGGGAGCCCAATGCCCCCAAGGAAGGGAGAGGCCTCCCTGAGCCTCCCTGACCATGTGTCCCTGCCTCCTTCCACAGCTGGGCTGGGGCCTGCCCCAGGATGAGGGGGGTGGCGGGTAGGGGCCACCACAGAGAATGAGGATGATGATGGCATAGAAATAATGGCCAACATTCCTGCAGTGTGCCAGGCGCTGCACTAAGCACTCAGCTGATCCTCACAGCCCTGGGACATAGGTACTATCACACCCACAATTTACAAATGAGGCAGCTGAGGCAAACAGAGTGACTTGCCCAGAGTCACACAAGCTAGTAAGTATCTGGTTCTGGATTCGAACTCAAGTCTTCCTGACTCCAGGCCCAGCCTTCTATACACCCTGGCACCTTCTGGGAAACAGACAAACCTTGGCTCCAGCCTAAGCCCAAAGGCCCTAGCACAGCCTGGGCATGTGTGGCTCAGTCCCAGTTTCCACATCCGTAAGATGGAGATTATCACAGCAGCCACCTCCCAGGCTTGTTGTGGGGCTCCAACGAGACACTGAATTATTCCCAGTGCTGCCCATGGAGGCCAGAGCCTCCTGAACTGATGATAGCTCCTGCCCCAACTTTGGCAAAGGGGTTCAGGAGTTATTGTAGATGAACTAAGTCATGGGGTGGTGGCCAGCTTCAGATCCCATGTCTCCAAACTCAGTCAGGATTTTTTTTGGAAAACACACTCATTCTCTTTCTAGGCTAATGCCCAGCTTGGAAGCACCTTCCTGAGCCCCTGCTGCCTGGTGGAGAATCCAGGGTTCTCTCTACTCCATGAGGATAAAAGGTAGGGGGGGTGGCTAGGTGGCACAGTGAATAGAGCACTGGCCCTGGAGTCAGGAGGACCTGAGTTCAAATCCGGCCTCAGTCACTTAACACTTACTTGCCATGTGACCTTGGGCAAGTCGCTTAACCCCAACTGCCCTAACTTCCCCCCTCCAAAAAAAGAAGAAGAAGAAGAAAAGGATCAAGGGTAGGTTACAACACAAAAGTGGAATATGGTAAAGAAGTAAGCAAAGGGATGGCAATGATGTGCTAGGAGAAGGGTAAAGAAGGAGGAAGCATTCTCAGATGCGGCATTGAAGAGGGAGCCTCTGAGCTGGGTCCTGGAAGATGATCTAGGATCTCAACAGGTGAGGGTGCAAAGGGGGAGGGAACAGCATAAACACAGGCAGCGAGGTGGGAAACGGCAGGACTGAGTCTTAGCTGGAAGGAAGGTCCTTGACATGGTCAACCCCTCATTTTACAGAGCAGTCTACTAAGTCCTAAGAGATGAAGTGACTCCTATGAGATTCACACAGTTAAAAACTAGAAGAGTTGTAAAAGGTGCCAAGCTGTCTAACTGAGTCCAGTGATGAAGGACGGGGCAGGGAACAGGGTGAGATCAGGTTCGAAAGGGAAGGTGGTGCCATCTTGTGGAACGCAATGAATGCCAGACTACAGAGGCTGCAGCATTTCAGTTGGCAATGGGGAGCTATTGAAGAGTTTAGTCTGTGAACAGAACCTCTTAAAACACCTTAATTTTATTTTGGTGAAAACGTCCTTCATTCCCAGACTTGTGCATCCCAAGACACTGTACCCCCACTGTGCCTTATCCTGACCCCCTCCCCCAATGTGCGATCTTCCAACAGAAAACAATAGGGGATTTGATGACCCATAAACCATATATACTAAAGAAGACAAACACCCACCTTAAGTCTTGTCTTCATTGTTTGTAGCCCTTTGCTGCTAAGCTGGGGGAGCAGAGCCCAGGATGGCTTACAGTCCTTCTCCCCACCCATCTTACTTACAATGAAGCTCAATGCCCAGCTGGGACCCCCTGGAGCCATGCTTCCTGGAGAGCCCTTATTCATTCACTTTCTTGCCAATCCTACATACAGCCACTAGAACCATCCTCATACCCAACCCAATCCCAAGACCAGCTCTTCCACCCTCCAATCTCACTGCAACATGCAATTAATTCCCGTTCTCCACTGCTTCCCTTTTCCCTCTTTTTCCATCACCAAATGACCAGCATTGGCCCTAATGTGACTTCTTATTCCTCCTCCCAACTGCCAGGGAGCCCTCGGAGGGCTGCCCTTGGCTATTTATCCCACCTCCCCTCTGGTCCCTCCCCGCCTTGGCTCGTGATGTCTTCCATACTTCCTGGGGAGTCTTGTTGGTTCTCATCACCACAGATTCCTTGGGCTGCTTCTCTCAAATGGTGCCTGAATTAAATGTGCCTCCACCAGTCAAAGCTGGGCACATTATCATGGCTATAAAGGAAAGAGACGTTTTCCAATGACACATATTGTGAGAAGTGAATGCAAGAAGTTCCAGTAAATAATGAATGACATTTACATCTGCAGGAGACACAACAAGTGCTTTGACAAACTCCTTCAAACTCAGGTGAGACGGATTGATGTAGAAGCATCAGTGACACGATCAGAAAGTGATGAGTGAAGTCTTAGGAGAGACCAGAGAGCGTCAGGCTTTAAGGATCTGGAAGTACAAGGCCCTTTAGCTTGGTTCTGCTTGACCCCAGAGGACAGAAGGCAAAGAGATGGGGGAAAAGTTTCAGGGAAGGAGATTAAGATTACATGAAAGGGAAAATCTCCCAATAGTAGGAACTGTCCCAAAGTGGCCTATCTTGCCCATTCAAGCAGAGGTGGAATGGTCTCTCGCCTGGAATGGAACAGAGAGGATCCTCAGTTTAGTAAAAATTGACCTAGATGGATCATAAGACCAAAGGGAAAATGGATTATCCACTCTGCGCTAGAAGGGATGTAGACCATCCTCTGGGGACCCCCCCCCCTTTTTAGAGTTGAGCTGAGGCCAAGAGAGTGACTAACCTGATGTCACACACAGAGAAAGCTACAGACCCAGGTCCTCTGCCTCCCAATCCAATGCTCATTCTGCCACACACGGAGCCTCTTAGAGATGGCCTCAGAGGCCTCTTCAAGCTTTGAGAGTCTGTGATGGCAGGTGTTGAGAGTAAGGGTGAAGGAGGGCTTCCAGATCAGAAGCCACAGATCATGTGAAATGAGGCAAGGGAGGCCCATGAAGGAAAGGGAAAGGGCCAAGACACAGTGGGGTTCAGGGGTCCTTGGCATCACCACTTGGCTGTGGGGTCCTGTGCTGAAGCTGGCTGGGTCACCAATGGGCAAAAGCCGTGTGCATAGAGGAAATTGTGGTCAACACACCAATATGCACCCTCAACTCTGCAACCTAAGCACACTCTTCTCAGTGCTATTTGGGAAGCTTTTTGTTGACTTTTGACTGAAGTAATTGCCTGAGGAAGAAACTGCTTCATGGGGGGCTTCTTTCCTGGGGGCAGCTGCTCTCCCTTACTCTGTGGCCCTTCTCTTCCCATCCATGGGATCAGTAACAGGGTATGCTTGTTCAGGATGCTGTCTGAGAGTGATTCCATCAGGGCAGCCTGGTCTGGACCAGGGCAGTGAGCTGGTGGGCCTACCTCAGTTACTGGGACCAAATGCAAGAGCTGCCTCCTTTTAGGCCAGGAGGTCAGACCTCAGAGCAGCCCAGACAAGGAAAGAAGCAAATGGAGGCTTGAGGTGACAGATGGGCCCAGAAGACTGATCGGCCAACTTCCCCAGTCAGACTGCTGGTGAGGGGAGCTTCTGAGGCAGAGAAGAAGAAGAGGTCACTGAAGATGGGACAGAACAGAGCTCATCATCCCAAGCAGAAGACATGGCCTTTTCTGCGACACGTCCATCCTCCTAACTCCCCTCTTCAGTCCCCTGAGTTCACCTCCTCAGAGTTGTCTGAGCTCCTTGGTCTCCATCAGCCCTCAGACAACCAGGGGTCAAGTCTTGGTCATTTTACCTCCTGCTCATTCATGCCTGTGCCCTTTTCTCCAGCCATGTGGCCACCACCTGGCTCCCTCCAAGGTTCAGCCCAAGTGCCACCATTCATGACACCTGGCCTGCTCCCTCCATGACTGCAGCAGTGGAATATTTGTGTACCAAGAGCTTAGAACAACGCCAGGCACACAGTAAGCCCTGAATGATATTGTATTTTCTAGCCTTGCCCACCTACCCCCAAACCACTCTGTGGATATTCCGTGTTAGCTTATTAATGTGCTGCTCTGTCCATCCCCCCACCTCAGTAAAATGTGAACTCCTCAAAGGCGGGGACTCCTTCCATCTGGTCTTTGCATCACCAGCTCTTAGCACACACAGTACCTGGTACATGGGAGGTACTTAATTGTTTTTTAGACTCACTGTGCGTCTGCCACCCACCTCCGAGGACGATGTGTGAAGGAGTTTCGGCCGCCCAGCTGGTCACCGCTGAAACGCAGCAAATTAAGGACAAGGTCAAGGCACAGCTTGAAGAGAAAGAAAATAGGAAGCTTCCAGTCTTTAAGACTTTGGAATTTAAAAGTCAGTTGGTTACTGGAGTAAACTACTTCATTAAGATTCGTGTTGGTGAAGAGGAATGTATTCATTTGTGAGTGGAAGTTCGCTCTGTCCATGCAGGGCCTTCTTCTGCTTGGTCCCCCCACAACTTCAAGTTTATGGAAAGTTCCCAGGTCAGCAGTGTCTTCATTCTTTTCTTGGCCCCACTGGTAATCCTCCAGGCTTATTCCATTCTGCTTTCACATGGGGACCTTCTCTGTTCTGCATTCCCACATACTTTTCAGTTTACTCTTAGGTACTGTCTTTCTTCACTTTTGTGTAAGCTTCCTAAGGTCAGAAACTACCTTTCTTACTTATATTTGTAAACTAAGAGCTTAGAACAATGCTGGGCACACAGTAAGCACTTAATAAATGCTTTTTTGTTGTTCATGTTCGTATACTAAGATATGCTCAAAATGGGTACATGATTTAGAAAAAAGGAATGATATAAGCAAATTAGGGGAACATGGAAAAATTACATATTAAATCTGTGGATGAGGGAAAAGTTTATGACTAAATAAAGATGGAAAGGACCATGGGATGGAAAATGGATCATTCTGATTACATCAAATCAAAAGGGTTTTGCACAAACAAAACCAGTGCAGCCAAAATTAGAAGGAAAACAGGAAACTGGGGAGGGAGGGAGTTACAGCAAGTTTTTCCTGAAAAAAGTCTCATTTCTCCGATGTATAGAGAATTGAGATAAATTTACAAAAATAAGAGCCATTCCCCAGGTTTTCAGAAGATGAAATCAAAGCTATCAATAGTCATGCTAAAATGCTCTAAATCACTAATAAATAAAGAAATGTACATTAAAATAACTCTGAGGTATTTATCTCACAACTATCAGATTAACCAATATGATAGGAAAGGAAAATGACAATGCTGAAGGGCATGTGAAAAAATAGGGACACTAATGCACTGTTGGTGGAGTTGTGAACTGGTCCAACCATTCTGAAGAACAATTAGGAACTATGCCCAAAGAGCTAAAACTATGCATACCCTTTAACACAGCAATATCATTACTAGGTCTATTCTCCAAAAACATCAAAGGAAAAGGAAAAGGACCTCATATTAAAAAAAATATATTTAAAGGAGGTCTTTGTGCGGCAGCAAAAAAGTAGAGACTGAGGAAATGCCCATCAATTGGGCAATGGTTACACAAGTCAGGTTATGTGATTGTGATAAATCATGATTATGCTGTAATAAACGAGGAAAATGATGATTTCAGAAAAAACCTGGGAAGACTTATGTGAGTGGTTACAAAGTGAAATGTGCAGAACCAAGAGAACCCCATACACAGTAAGAACAATATTGTAACAATAATCAACTGTGAAAGACTTAGCTACTCTGATCAATACAATGATCCCTGACAGTTCCAAAGGAGTCATGTTGAAAAATGCTCTCCTCCTCCAAAGAGATCATTGAGGAGCCTGCAGGCAGACTGAAGCATGTCTTTTTTACTTTCTTTTCTTTTTTTTTTTCACATTGTGGCTAATGCAAGAAATATGTTTTGCATGACTTCATGTGTATAATGAATGTCATAGTTTTTGCCTTCTAAATGGGTAGAGGAGTAGTAGAGGGTGAGAGAACTTGGAACTAGAAATAATTTTTTTTAATTTTTCATTTTTATCATTTTTATTTATTATTTTTATTTCTAAACTAAAAAGGAATAAATGCTTATTGTTGACTCTCTCCTGTGTCTGAGACTTTAGAGGCTCCATTTCAAATCGACACGCTAACCCTCCTCCTCTCTTCTTCCACACTGACTTTTAAGATCCACATCTTAAGACTTACAGGATCCTTGAATAAAGCCGATAATACTCTACCATATCAACCTACTCAACCAACATCTTTCTCTTCATTCCGGGCAACAAACCTTCTTTGAGCCCGCACTGTGTCCAAGGTTGCTCTCAGTGCACATGTCTAACTATTTTCATCGTGCACTTTGAAGTTGAATTAATATCTATATGCCATGTGTTGAGAGTATACTGGGGGGCATCAGTCTCAAGCATTTCTTTGTCATCTACACTCCTTAAAATATAATAAATGGTTATGTACCAACGGAGACTCCATCAAATGTTTTCATCAAAACCTTACTGAGCCCTTGAACATGGTTTAGCACTCTTCTAAGGCACCATGTGGGATTGTGGGAAGTATCAGTGGGAGTTTGGTTCAAATCACAATTTCAGCTCTTATTAAGTGACCAAGGTTAATATTTCTCATCCCTCCATTTCCTCATTTATAGGTGAGAAGAATAATAACCATGGTACCTAACCCTCAGGGCTGTTTTGAGGCTCAAATGAAAGTGTTTTGTAAATCTTAAAGGTTAAATCAATGGCAATGCCCAGCCCTGCTCTCAAGGAGCTTACATTCTAGTCAGGGAAGCTAGGAGTTAATAGAGCAAGGCAGAGAGAAACGGATACTTCCTGACTGCTGAATAGCATCTTTCCTCCAAGCATCTCAGGGCATTTCCCAGGCTCCTTCATGCCTACAACAAACTCTTCAGGTGCTGGCAAGGGCTCTAGTATTCCATGCCCAAGTTTAAGCAGGGCACAGTAGGCAGGGGGAGGTTCTGGAATCCCATTTCTCTCACTCTCCATCTGCTGCTTCAAACATAATACTCGAGTGCCTCTTGCTCTAGGACACACCTCAAAATAGAATGCTATCATTAGAAATCTACCACATCTTATAAACAGAGAGTAATCACGAGGTCAAGAAAACAGCAGCAGCTCTGAGCCCTACCATCAGCACCACAACAGACAGAGCCCTGAGTCCAGACTTGAGGCTTCTTGGACGTCATTTTTCGCAGTAGATTCTGGCTCTGGGTGAGGACAGCATTGTCAAGGACCATAGTACTTTGCCTCTCTCATTTGCCTGAAACCTCAGTTTACTGAGATATGCCTTTCCCTATCTAGCTAACACAGCAAAGGCAGCTCAGGTGTCCTGGATGGTCTGAAGGCAAGCACGAGACACATGGTCACTCTTCTTCACCTAGACTTCTTTTCATCCTGATCAGGTCCACATAACCCCCCCATCCTGTAATTGCTCCCAAACACACACCTGCACACATACAAACAGCATGACAATCTCAGTTTTGTTACTCAAACTGATTACCTCAAAGATTTTTAAAATGTTCTTAGCACTTTACAACAGCTTTTTCATGATTTGGTAGGATGTTATCAGCATGCACATGGCATCAGGCACACAGTAGACAGTAAAGTCTGGCCATTGGTTTCTACTGGGGCCACTCAGGTCATATTTTCCTTTATGCTGCCCCTTTGTGATAGTCTGATATCCCTGGTGAATTGGCCTCATGTATTGCCTTAATTGACTTCTTATGAAGGAATCACTAACTACTGGACTGGACAGTCTTCAAGGACAAAGAGTAGGTCCTTTCTATCCTCAGACCCAAATTACATGGGTAGGTAACCCTCTTGCAAGACTAATACCTAGGAGTCTCTTGACTCCAAAGTTTCCAGTGCTCATTTTGCAATCATTCTTGTCCTTATTGGCTCCCTAAAGA
Organism: Pseudochirops corinnae; assembly: GCA_028646515.1. Lineage (NCBI taxonomy): Eukaryota > Metazoa > Chordata > Mammalia > Diprotodontia > Pseudocheiridae > Pseudochirops > Pseudochirops corinnae. The sequence continues at coordinate 1,315,736 of CM053586.1, read as the reverse complement.
CCCTGTCATGTTGGACTTGTCCGTCCCAATGGATTTACCAGCAGATGTGTAGTTTCTGAGAGTCAAGCTTCATCATGTCCCAGCTAGGTGCCCTCAGCAATGGAGGGATGGCAATGCAGTGTCTGGGGAGTTAGGTCATAGATTTCATCCCTTCTGAATATGCCAACATTAGCTCAGACTTTGCTACATCTCATTAAAAGAAAGACAGGAAATGCTGCTGTGTTTCCAACCAAAATACCAAAAAATCAGTCAGGGGCAAGTTCGGGGTGGAAGAGGAGAGCCCTGACTCTGAATTTCTTGAGACTGGGCATCTCATTAAGTTGCCCCCTGAGGTTTCCAAGTATCCCCTGTGGGATGGCTGAATTCATCACTCTGAAATGAATACCAGGGGGGTAACTACAGCTTAAAACAGTACATGAAGGGGGGTGTTTTATTCAGCTTAATTCTACATCGAAGAAGCTACCATTGCAATTAACGCTTCTTAATTAGCACTCTTGTTGACAGTCTCAGCAGAGAAGAGGGGGAGGGAGGAGAGCTGGCCTCAGAAACCACCTCAAAATATATTTTCTAGGTGGGGCTTGAGGTCAAAGGACGGGGGGGGGAGGGGAGGGAGTCAGAGCTCCTGCTCTCTCTACAGAGTGACAAGATGTGGCCAGAAGCTCAAGAGGGACTGGCTCTTCATGAAATTCATCTCCATTCCCATCAGGAAACTGATCAAGTCTCCCTTGTCAATGGCACTCTATGCTTTGTCTCCCAAGTATCTCTGTAGGATTTCTGTCACCCAGCTCTGCCCTCTCCCTGGGGAAGGGGAGAAGGTAGGCAAAGGTGAAGCCACAAAGATTATTACTCTATAGAGGGCCAAAGGGTAGACATGTCTCAAGGTGAGGAGCCAGGAAAATCCAACTTTGGCCCTTGGCAATGCCAACTATTATAGCCCTACCAGGAAATGAGGTATAGGGGACCAGAAACAAAAACCTAAGGGGTGGAAAGGACCTGAGAGAATGCCTGGTTTTCAAAAAGGGAGACAGTTAGGTGGGGGTGGGGCCATCTTGGGGGTAGGGCACTGCAGGAAGCAGGATGTGCTGAATGGGCTGAGAAGCAAAGTTTTCAGCAGCACAGGCCACATCCCCTACCCAAACCTGACACCGATCACACAAATCAGATGTGAAAGGCTGGCACCACTAAGTCAACAGGAAAGCTTGAAGTCCTAGAAAGAAAAGGACTGATTTGAGGGTGAAGAGGTGGGGAATCTCTGACAAAGAAAAAAGAGTTGGGCAAGCAGATCAGAGGAAGGATAAGTGATTTCCCCCCAGCTTTGTAGGACTGAGCTGTCTAGGGACTGAAGTCCAGGAAGTAATGCTGAGATAAGACTGAGGTAGCAGCAAAAAGAGTAGGGGTAGAAAGGTTAGCAGCAAAAGTGAAGCAGAAATGGAAGAACTCACCTGGCATCCTAAGGCAGGTACAGGCAGTTGGGCTGCACTGGAAGAACTGTACAACCTAATTATTTAATGGAGTTTGTTGCTGAATCTGTCCTACCCCAGGTATGTAATGATATACCAGGACCAAGAGCTAGAAGGGATCTTCGGTGCCATCTGGCCCAACACCCTCATCTTCCAAAAAGGCCAACAGAGGCTTAGAGAAGGTAAGGACTTGTCCCAACCCCAGAGCTAATCAGTGTTAGAGGTAGGATTTGAATCGAGCTCTCTTCTCCTCCCCTCTTCCTCCCCAACTACCTTCACAGATCTTACCATATAGTAGGACTGGCAAGTGACATCTTATCTATGCCTCAGCTTTCTTTCTAACTGAAGGTAATATTTTCACACCATCAGAAACACTTAAATCACACAGCACTGAGAAAGAGAGAGATGTCCCTGAAATAAGTAGCAGGCTCTCCATGTTTATTTCCCCTGGATCCCCATGGATCCATTCCATGGATCTTGACAAGAATGGGTGGGAGACATATGTCTTGAGTGAGCTCTAACTGATAGTGGTGCAGGGGCAACCTGAAGGTTTCCCTGCAGATGGGGATGACAAAGAGGACACAAAGACATCTGGCTGATGGTGATTTCAATGATGGCAGAGGATGTAACAGACCCCCATGACCAGACATCCATTTTGACTGTGCCTAATCAGTGGCTGAGCTCAATAGATTACCCCCCTCAATAGATTACAACCTGGCCTCAGTAGCCTGAGTCCCAAACTTGGCACCAGGAAAACTTGGCTTTCGATCACTGGTTGATCAATCAGGCATTTCTAGGTTAGGCATTGAGGTTACAAACAAAACTGAGGCAGCCTCTGCCTTCAAGGAGCCTACTTCTATTGTAACAATCACACGTTAAACATATATACCACATAAAAGCAGCATAAAATCCAGGCAATTGGGGAAAAGTGACATTTAGGGTCTTGATGAAATAGGGAGATTGCTCTGTAAGGAAAGGTGGCAGGCACAGAAGTCAATCTCAGTGCTGAATGCCAGGGCATGGCCAAAGGATCCCTGGAAGTGGTGAGTCATGCCATAGTTTAGCCAGCAATGTCTGGGGCTCCCAGGAGGAGCAATGATTTTCCCCCTGGATTCCCTTTCCCAGGATAGGCAGTGCTGGGTGGGAGGGCACCATGGCTGCAAGAACCTAACCAGTCTAGTCCTGATGATCTCACTCCTTTCAGCCATGCTTGCTGTTGGCTCCTATCCCCAACGGAAAATGCCAGCCTGTGCTGGGGAGAAAATCACTTCATAGAGAAAGACTGAGATCCCATCTACTGCTTCCACCTCCCCAAAGCCTCAAAGCAGCACTCCACAAAAAGAACAAAATCACAGGAATTGTGGCTTGGAAGGGAACTCACACTTTAATCCAATTGAGCGATCTCAATTGACTAAACAAACCTCCCCCCCCACCAAGATCACCACAATTCCCCAATGTCCCACGGCAGAGAAGTGAGAACTCAGATCGCCCTTTCTCTTCTGGACTCCAGTGACTCCACTCCATTGCCATCACCTCCTCCCCCCCGTCCCCTAATAACAAGGCAAGCTGGTGGTAGACCTACATTCAAAGGCTACTTGCCCTCCATTATCATCATTACCACTATGCAGTTATCCCCCAGGAACATCAGAAACTCATAGGGTTATGAATTCAGAGGTGGAGGGGGATGTTCAACCAACTTATTTGATAGAAGAGAAAACAGCCCAGAGAGGGGGAGGGATTTGATCAAAGCTTTGTCAGAGCTGAGATTCAAACCTAGGTCCTCTGATACCAAGTGCAGGGCTCTTTCCAGTAGCCCACAAAGTCATCTTTTCATGGTGGCATGGAGCTAGCCTAGGGACCTTGGTGGTCATGCCAGGGAGCCACAAGCCTCAGCAGTTCCTACCAGACTGGGGACCCTTGGAGGCCAAGCCCTGAGGTGAGCTTGTGACTGGCAGCCAAGAACCAATTTAGCCAGAACACAGAGCCTCGTGATTAAAATATTAGCTAATAGCAGAGGCCTCTCTGTCATGCTAATTCATGCAAATGCCCCCTAACAAAAGTAGGGTGAGGTCTCATAGCAGAGAAGGAGGCCAAGACCAAAAGGTTGGCATCAGGAATCCCTGGATGCATTTCTGTCTTTCCCAAGAGGGCTGTGGGTATGTGTTAGAATGAAAGGTTATGAGGTTATCACTCCTCTTATTCAATCTGGTACTAGAAATGTTAGCAGTAGCAATGAGAGAAGAAAAAAAAATCAAAGGAATCACATTAGGCAACGAAGAGACTAAGCTATCACTCTTTGCAGATGATATGATGATATACTTGGAGAATCTTAGAGAATCAAGCAAAAAACCTCTTGAGACAATAAATAAATTTAGCAAAGTTGCAGGATATAAAATAAATCCACATAAATCCTCAGCATTCCTATATATTTCCAATGAAGTCCAACAGCAAGAGATCGTAAGAGAAACCGCATTTAAAGTTACTGTAGACATTATAAAATATTTGGGAATCTACCTGCCAAAACAAACCCAGTACCATTATGAACACAACTACAAAACGCTTTTCACACAAATAAAATCAGATCT
>CM053586.1:1294786-1311191 GCA_028646515.1 Pseudochirops corinnae | reverse complement strand
TAATGGAATACTATTGTGCTATAAGAAATGGGGAGGAGATGGACTTCATATTTACCTGGAGAGACCTATACAAAATGATGCTAAGTGAGAAGAGCAGAACCAGGAAAAATTTGTACACAATCACAGACACATCCTATGTGTGATGACCAACTTCGATAAGCTGGACTCTTCTCAGCAATGTACAGTTATAAGACAACTCTACAAGTCTCAGGATGGAAGGAGATATCTACATTCAGAGAAAGATCTAAAAAGAACAGAGTTTAAATGGAGACTGAAGCAATACATGCCATCGTTCTTTTTCATGTTTGGTTTTGTTTCTTTTTTTTCCCCAGTGATCGCTCATTGGTTACAACCCTTCTGTACAACCAGACTATTGTACAATGTAAAAGTATTTGCAGATCCTATACATGATTGCACACCACCATGGCAGGGGGGAAGGGATAGGAGAAAACTTGAAACTCAAGGGTTCGTGGAACTGAATCTGGTAAACTAAGAGTAAAGAAACAAGTCAATGAACATTTTAAAAAAAGAATAAAGGGTTATTAGCATGAGAGATTGGGCTTGACGTCTAAGTCATCACTCCTTTGCTGGGGCATCCAAAGACTGCAGAATTCAAACTACCTGCTTCTCTGCCACTGCTTGTCTTTCCACCATCACCTGGAAAACCAGTTGTTTACTTACAGAAACTGGCAATTGTCACACACACACACACACACACACACACACACATCTTTGTCCTGACTTCCATTAATCAGCTATAAGTTCTCCCCAAGAAACTCGGTATCCTTAGAGAAATTACTGCAAGAGGAATTTGGGCTAGAAAAGACTTCAAAATTGCTATTGGAACATTAGGCTTTTACCTAAATCTGTACATTTTAAAATGTCATTTTTATGTTACTGTTTATCTGAGGTGTGACCACTAATAATTAAGTATGCTGCTATTCGGACAGCTAGGTGGCACTGCAGCACACAGAGCACCAAGCCTGGAGTCAGGAAGACTCACCTTGCTGAGTTCAAATCTGGTCTCAGACAATTACTAGCTGTGTGATCCTGGGCAAGTCACTTCACACTGGTTGCCTCAGTTCCTCATCTGTAAAGCAAGTTGGAGAAGGAAATGGCAAAGCACCCCAGTATCCTTGCCAAGAAAATCCCCAAACAGGGTCAGGAAGAGCTGGACATAACTGAAATGACTGAGCAATGAGCTGATGATACTACTTTATGGACATTCTCTCCTTTGAGCATCACAAGAACCGTGGCCTTCACTGTTGTAGAAAGGGAATAGTAGGTCAGTAGAAGCCACGTTGCATGGGATAAGCCCTCATTACAGTCTTTGTCCACACTGAAGTGGGCACCTCCCCCAGACATATGGGCACATTCACTAGTCCCTGGATGGGATGACACAGGAGATTCCTACATGGTCCTCAGTGGCTGCAGATGTGACTAACATGACTGGTTTTTATCCCAGTCTCCATTTAAAGCTCTTCATACGATGTGTCTGTGATTGTATACACATTTCTCCTGGTTCTGCTCTTCTCACTTAGCATCAGTTTATATATGCCTCTCCAGGTAAGTATGAAGCCCATCATCTCCCCATTTCTTATAGCACAATAGTATTCCATTACATTCATTTACCACAACTTGTTTAGCCATTCCCCAATTGATGGGCACTGCATTTATTTATGGGAGTTTAGGAGTCCTTTACATCTAATGCAGTTTGTGTGATGAAGGAAATAAAATCCTGTTCCTGTTGCATAGTTGATACATATCTTTACAATGAGCACCCTACTCCCAAAGTCAGTAACAGGACTTACTTAGAACCTCTCCCTGTCACCCACTTTGGGGAAACCCTTGCTACCTCAAAGCTTTGTTGTAGAGAGCTCTCTGGAGCTGAACTTTGCTGAGTAGCAGAGGCAGAGGAAGAGAGAATCAGAGCCCTCAGGGCACAGGCTCCCAGATTGACTACAGTTCACATGGAAGCCCTTAGGCCATAGGCCACATTTCTGCCAGAAGTTGTCACTCCTGCTAGAGGAGGAGGAGAGGAAATAAAGCCCTTCCCTACACTTGTTTGAAGGCCAAAAAAGACAAAGTCAGTGAACAAGAAGATTTGAAGGGGAGGGGGAGGCAAAGCCTTTTATACAGCTCAACCCTAAAGACCCCAGAATGGGACTGGGAAAGGGGCCTTCCTCCAACAAGCAAGAGTTCAGCTCCTTCCAACCAAGAGATCCATCACCCTGGATGCCATCCCAGCCACTGAGGACCATGTCACCCCAGCAGAGGGCTAACTGCACATCTAGTTCCAGGGAATGTACCCACTTTAGTGTAGAGAGGGGTTCATTCCCCATAGTGAACAGAGTTCCTGCTCCTCCACTGTATCTTTAGGACTTCCAGGCTTGCCCAGTCACCTTGTAGCTGACTTATATTCTCTATGTTGTCTCTTCCAGTTAGAACATGCGTTCTTTGAAAGTGGAGCCTGTCTGGCTTCTTCTGTTTTTATCTTCAGCACTGTGGACAGAGCTCAGCACAAAGTAAGCTCTTCATAAATTCTTTTTCTTTCTTTCATTCATTTTACAGATTAGGAAACAGATTAAGAATTACTGACTCAATCAGAATAACACAGATAGAGGAGGTTTTTGAACTGTCTACACTCCACCGGTCATCTCAAATCAGTACGGGTGGCCTACTTTCCATTTCTCCAGGGTACTCAAGTGGTAACAAAATTTGCTAAAAACCCCTATGGAATACCTGAACAAAATATGGTATGTGAATGGGATGGAATACTATTACACTATAAGAAATGATGATGGGATGGATTCAGAGAAATCTGGGAAGACTAATATGAACTGATGCAGAATTAAGTAAGAAGAACCAAAAGAACAATTTATACAACAAACACATGGTTAAGACCAACAACTTTGAAAGACTTAAGAAACCTGGCCAATGCAATGACCAACCAGATTCCCGAAGACTCATGATGAAACGTGCTACTCCCCTCCTTACACAGAGGAGATAGACTTGGGAAACAGATTGAGGCATAGACTTTTTGGAATGACCAATCTGGGAATTTGTTTTACTGTACTATTAATATGTTACAAAGGTTTTGCTTTCCTTTCTTTTTCAGAGAGGGAAGATGGAGGTGTGAGAGAAATAAAACATTTTTATTGGGAAAAAAGATATTAAAAAATTTAGATCTGCTCACTTATTTTTGAAAAGTCTGGACTAATTTGCCCCTTTAGTGGATGCTGTTAGTGGACTCGTGCTGAATTTGCAAGAACTGTCGCTGGAAGTTTGGTTGGCTCCTCCATTCTACCTCTAGGTCAGGCAGCTGCTTCCAGATATATTTTGGTGCCTTAGATTAGGGAGAGAAGCCCAGGAGGTTAGACTCTTCAGACGCTTTTGACACTAGTCACCCCTGGGCATCCTCTATTACTGGTCTGGCATCTTCAGTCACTCACTCACCCTGTACTTTCAGATAAGGCCTCCAATATTCCACTTAACTACTATTTCTCAGTCTTTTATGATCAAGGGATAAAAAGGAAAGATGTAGAAAAAAATCATGTTCCTCCTCTTTCTCTTCCTTGATGTAAGATTACTCTCAAGTTCTCAGTCTGTCCCAGGCAGGCAACATTTCTGAAACTAGAAAATGAAAAAAAGCCTCCAGGCAACACAAAGATTGAAGACTTCACCATCTAAATGCCAAACAGGATAATGTAAATTTGGGTTAAATTTAACTCAGTCAGCATAGTGAGGGGGAAAAAAAGATGTTGACCTTGATTTGGCTGTTTAACAGTCGCCAAACACTTGAAAAACCCTCTCTGGTTTGGTCTTGGTTTAGTTAAGATGCTGTCCCTGCCCTTCTAGTGTGGCCAGTTGGCAGGCGGACAGGACACATATACAAATCATTTGTGTGACTAATCTGTGATAGCAATCTGAGAGGCTAGATGGTGAGAGAAAGGAGGAAGTTGGGCAATGGGAGCACCACTAAAACCTGGAGTGAAGGAAGTCCCACAGCAATATCACTGAGGCACTTGTGAACCAAGTCAAGCTTTCCCTTGGATCCCAGGGGGAGGGGTGCACATAGAAGCAGAGAGGGAAGCATTGCTGGGAGGGATGTGGGGAGGCTCAAAGAAGCCATCAGGGAGTGAGTAAGCCCATGAATTAATTAGACTTCAGATATTTCAGAGTTACACTGATAACAGGCTGCCGAGGGCACCAAAACTGCCAAATCGCTTTAGAAAATCCAAATGTGTTGGTCAGACACTTAGCAAGAGATATTTGAAAATGTTTAGAGGAGTACATTGTTTGGCGGCCAGCTGGCCTCTTCCCACCAGCCCAAGTCATTCATGACATTATCAGCTCTAACAGACAACACACAGCATGAAGTTGATCAAAATTTTGCTGATTTTTAAAGTTCATGGAACTTTATTCTTTTCAATGAAGGCAATTCATTGAATGACCAGCTAATTAGTTTAATTGTGATACCTTGGAAAGATAATTATAGCTGACCCTCATATAAGGGTTTAGGGCTTGCAAAGTGCTTGAAATCTGTTATCTATTGAGTTTGCAACAACCCTGAGGCTGATTTGACAAGAACCACGATACTCATTTTATGGAGGATTACAAAATTGGGGGGGTGGCTAGGTGATGCAGTGGATGGAACACTGGGCTTGGAATCAGGAAGATTCATTTTCTCAGATGTGCCTCAGACTTAACCCTGTTTGCCTCAGTTTCCTCATTTGTAAAATGAGCTGGAGAAGGAGATGGCCAAGTACTACACTGTCTCTGCCAAGAAAACCCTAAAATGGGATCATAAAGAGTCAGACACAGAAGAACAAAATTAGGGCTGTACTAGAAATATTGTTCAAGCAACCTCATCCACCACCCACTTAACTCAAATCCAGGTTGATTCAATCAAAGCAATAACAGACTATACCTGTGTCTGCAGACTAATCATACCACCAGATGATTACTGTCATATCCTAATAAGAGAGTAATAGGGAAAAGCCAAGGTAACTCTACCCACCTCCTCATTAAAATAACTACTAATCAGGATTGCCTTACCTTTGCCATGGGAGGCCAATCAGAAGGAAGACACATCTAGGTTTAAAAGATCCTCTCACCCCTCATTAAGAGAGTCTTTGGTCTTTGAGAGAGGTCATTAGGCCAAGTTGTTGTGCTTTTGTTGTTGTTTTGTTGGTTTTCAGTTATACCTAACTCTTCAAGACCCCATCTGGAATTTTCTTGACAAAGATACTGGAATGGTTTGCCATTTCCTTCTCCAGCTCATTTTACAAATGAGGAAACTGAGGCAAATAGGGTGAAATGACTTGCTGAGGGTCACACAGGTAGTAAGGGTTTGAGGTTGGATTTGAACTCAGGCAAGTGAGTCTTCATGACTCCAGGGTCAGTCTTCCATGCACTATGACACAGCTAGCTACCCCATGTATCACTGTTAGCCTAACTAAAAAATTTTGCATGCTTGGGAAGGAAAAACCCCAAAACCTCTTCATCCCTGCCAGAGAGGTCAGATAGTGAGACTGACAGACTGGCAGCTGGACATCCTCAGACCTGGACGCTTGAGTTAGCATCCATTCAACCAGGGTTCAACACAAAGGCACCTGAACAATCTTGCTGAGCAAGAGACTAGAGAGGAGATTGAGCTACAAGGCTCTGAATCCCAAGGGCACAGATAGAGATTAGCAAGGATTAGAAGCAAAGAACCAGTTAGTAGGGGGAAGAAAAGGGAAATGAGGATGCCCAAATGTTGGTACAAAGCAAGAAGGCATGGAAGAGAAGCCAAGGTCACAATCAATAGGTGTAGTTGACTTCCCGGGAACCTAGAGGAAAGCCAACCACCTCTGGCAAGGCAGTGGGGAGAAGCAGTGTCCTCACCATTGATTGCTCTGTGAGATGTTAGAAGGTATCCTCATACCAAGGGATACAGATGGGAGAACAGCTTCAGTTGGATGAAATGTTGTAGGCTCTTGCTCTCCAAACAAAAGGCAGGGTCCTTTTTCATTCTCTCCTTCCCCTACACAATTACTGTTGCTATCCAGAACAGCTCTGACAGGCTCAGAAACTATGCTGACAAAAGCTCCTTTGCACCCTTGAATTAGGGTGCTCACAGAGAAGAGACCAACCTCAGGGCCTCTCATCTACAGCAGCCAAGATCCTCCTCTCCCATGCTACTCCATGAGAATTCACTTTCCACTCTCCAACAAAAAGATGCCACAGTTAATAAATGCACTGAAAACCAAGTCCCTTTTATGAAGGCCTGGGCATGGAGGGGCTAGCCACTGGGTACTACTATGGGGGATATAAGAAAGATGGAGGAAAAGGCAGGGATGTTCTTAGGCAGGACTTGGGCTCTGTTGGGAAAGCACCACACTTACATGTGTCCTGCCACCAACTCCCCTTGGAAGTTGGGCCCCCATGTCTCTAGAGAGGTGGAAGGAGTGGGAAGGGAAGGAAAAATCATTGCCTTGCCTCACTGACCAAGACTGAATGGAACCTCCATGGGAACTCCAGGTTTCTAGGTGTAGTTGATTACCCACCATTCTTTGGACTAGTCCAGGAGGTGTTATTTCTAGCAAAGGCCATAGAAGTTTTGGCAGAAAATGGCACATTTCAACTGTCATGAGTATGGGTACTTCTGAATGACTTGTATCTCCCAGGTAGTGTGGGACCTGATTTCCTGGCTGCAATTTTCCAAGCTTGGATGTTTCTCTTCCTAGCAATGCTTGTTCCCTCCTGGGTACTTGCTGCTACTGTCACTAGTGGATGTCCTTGATCAAGTTACCATTGTTCATCATCTAGAACAATACCTTTCAAGGCATCGGGGTTACAAGGTGATGGGATGGGGAAGAAGCTATTTTTACCTAACCCCCCCTCCTTGCCCAAAACAAAATGAAGTTTTACTTATATTGAGCATACAAACTGAAGCTGGCACCCCCACTCAGCCCCTCCATCAGCCGATCAGGTGTCACTCCTGGTGAGTGAGGCATGGAGGGGGCAAGGATTCATTTGCTCATCTGCTCTTGGTGTGTTGAGACACACTGTAGCTGACTTGTGTGTGGCTGGTTCATGGGATTTTCCTCTGACATCATGTAGTTTTTTGTTAAACTAACTTCTACCAAACTGGCAACTTGCTGAAAAAGATTCCTGCATGGAAAGCATGGGCTGAAGCTACCAGTAATCACACGGACAGAAAACCGCAGCAGCGCTACCCCGAAACACTCAGTTAAATGCACTTTGGTGGTGAGACGCCCTTTACACACCTTCTGTTTGTTCTTCACAATGACCCTAGGAGGTAAGAGTTCTTATAAGCTCATTTTACCTGAAGACACAGAGACTGAGAGACTATAAGTGACTTGTCTAATTAGCATCTGAGATAGGATTCAAACTCAGACTTTCCTGACACCCAATTCAGTGTCCTCTGGCCCAAATCAAGCCAGTTCCCTTCTACTCTCACATGCTCTTTCATGTCACATTATACAGACCTCATCAGAACTGCCAATAAGTCAGCCCCCAAGACAGGAAATTCTCAGGAGGATTATTTCAGATGCGCCTTTGTTCCCATCCCTAATGAAGGACCTCAGGGTAAGTAGAGAAGGCACCTGGAGATCGTAGCTAAAGATCACATGAAGCCCCATAGGAATGAAGTGAATTGGACATCTCAGCACCAACCTTCTGCTGTTGTGACCAACACATGGCCTCCCCTGAGTGCCCTCCTCACTGCACACTTTAAAATGCTGGGAGAATTTTCTTAATTTAAAAGAAATTTGACAAGTAGGAAGGGAGGCAGAGAATTTGGAACTTAAAATGAAAATGGATGTTCAAATTGTTTTATATGTAATTAGGAAATATTTAGCAAAACAAATACAGATATATGTGGAGGGGAGGGGTTCTGCCAAGAGAGGCATTTAGTGGGCTCTGAACTCATCTGCTAAAAATATTCACAATCCCACTCTTCAAAATTCATTTGCAAGAACAACTGATTGACAGCAGGGAAGATGAAAATTTGCCATCAACGTTTCCACAAGAAATTCTGCAGAATGGGGAGATGGGTGGTTTAGTAAGCAGGGTCAGCTCTGGGAGCCTCAGAGGAGCTTTGTGAGGCCCCTTAGACCTAAGGTGCCAAATAAACTGGGACAGAAGGGAGCCTGTGGATCCCCAAGGGTAGAGCCTTCTGTCTTCCAAAGAACACAGTCTCTTCAATCCCATCGCTGTCACTAAAACTGTTAGTGGGAATATCATGTCATTCTAGAGCTCAGTTGGCACTGGATCAATGATTTCATTAGGACAGGAAAGCTGCTTTGGTCAATGCAGGTGCTCATCTTCTGTGCAACTCAGTCTCAAAGCACTTCCTAGAGCACCCAGAGGTTAAATAACTTACCCAGGCTCACACAGCCAGCCCATGTTCAAGGTGGGATTTGAAACCAGGGGCCTCCTGGCTGAGGTCACTTTTCCATCTACTACACCTCACTGCAACTCACTTTACCATAATTATTATTAGAGATGTGAAAATCAAAACAGCTCTAAGATACCATGTCTCACCTGTCAGATTGGCTAACATGACAGAACAGGAATATAATAAATGTTGCAGAAGATGGGGGGAAATTGGCATACTAATGCATTGTTGGTGGAATTGTGAACTGATCCTGTCATTTTGGAGAGCAATTTGGAACTATGCCCAAAGGGCTATAAAAATGTGCATACCCTTTGACCCAGCAATACCACTTCTAGGTCTATATCCCAAAGAAATCAGACAAATGGGAAAAGGACCCACATGTACAAAAATATTTATAGCAGCTCTTTTTGTGGTGGCCAAGAATTGGAAATTAAGGGGATGCCCATCAGTTGGAGGATGGATGAACAAGTTGCGATATATGAATGTAATGGAATACTATTGTGCTATAAGAAATGATGAGCAGGCAGATATCAGAAAAACCTGGAAAGACTTATACGAACTGATGCTGAGTGAAGGGAGCAGAACCATGAGAACATTGTACATGGCATTAGCGACACTGTGCAATGACTAACTTTGATAGACTTATCTCTTCTTGGCAATGCAAGAATCTAAGAGAACTCCAACAGACTCATGATGGAAAATGCTGTCCATATCCAGAAAAAGAACTATGGAGTCTGAATACAGATCGAAGCATATTATTTGTGCTCTCTCTCTCGGTCTCTTCCATTGATTCTAATTCTTTACAATATGATTCATGAGAAAACAGGTCTAATGTGAATATACATGTAGAGTCTGTAGTAAAATAGCATGCCTGCTGGAGTGGGGGGAGGGAAGAGATGGGGAGAAAATTTGAAACTCAAAATCTTATTGAAGTGAATGTTGCAAATTAAAAATAAATAAATCAATTTTAAAAAATAAAAAAGAATATTTTAGTGAGATCCAAAAGGATTTTGTGTGGCTAATAAATGAAATTTATTTTACATTGATCTCATCTTCTGCAAATGACCTGAGTTCAAATCCAGCCTCAGACACTAGCTCTGTCACCCTGGCCATGTCATTTAATTTCTGTTTGCCTCAGTTTCCTCATCTGTGAAATGGGGATGATAATAGCATCTACTTCCCAGGGCTGTTGTGAGCATCAAATCAGGTAACAATTGTTAAGCCCTTAGCACAATGCTGGCACATGGTAAGTGTTATGTAAATGTTAGCTAGTGTTATATGTTTATATTAAAATACATCTGTATAATTTATAAATGCACACATACACAAGCATTGTGCCCTCTCCCTCCTCATCTCCCTGACTTCCTAGAAATCCCAGCGACAGCTCCATCTTCTAGAGGAAGCTTTCTCCAAGCCCTCTTCATCCCAGGGCTGTCCCTCTGGCAATCATTTTCTACTTCCCCTGGATAGAGTTCATTCATCCATATATATTTACTTCTTGTCTCCCATTAGACTGTTGGGGATGGGGACTGTATTTTGCCTTTTTGTATTCTCATCACACAACACAGTGCCTGGCACATAGTGGGCATGCTTGATTAACTGCTGACATTATTTAGCTTAACCCATTCTACAGAGACAACCTTTCACCCAGATCAATACAACTGGCCACAGATGGACAGCATCTTGCACACCCCCTTCATGGAGTTTCTGACAGTGATGGGTGTCAATGAGACTCATTCTCCTTTTCACTCGAGATGTCACTGTAGACCCCATCAGAGAGCCCTGGGAAGAACTTGGAGTGAAATTCGGGCTGCAAATAACATTCCAAAGAAATATTCCAGCATCCATTCTGACCATTCAGTTTCCAACCCATCAAGGGGCAAGCAACATGGTTCAGGAGTCGAGAGAACTGGGCTCAAATCCTCCCTCAGATACTTTCTAGCTGGACAATCATGGGCAAACCAGTCCTCCAGATTTGGCTTTCTTACCTGTAAAATGGGAGAGAACATAATATCTACCTTACAGGGCTCTTGTAGGAAAAACACTGTGGTTATTACTGGATTTGATTCTCAAATGACTTCTTGATCATTCAAAGCCCCTAAAACAACATAGATAGTGAGACAGGAGATGCAAGTTTTAAGCCCAGCTGTGAGGATAACCAGCCCAGTGACTTTGCCTAAGTAACTTTACCTCCACTGGCTTCAGCTTCCTTATGTGTGACATGATCTCCAAGGGCCTTTTCACTCTGACGCCCCATGCTAACATCTCATTACATTTAGTCAATCGACCAGATAAAAGGAAAAGTGGTCGCAGCCAAAACAAAAGAAACGAAGGCAATCTGGTTGGTTGTCCTCGCGCCTGGGTAACAGCAAATCAAACCAAGAAAATGACTGATGTAAACTATTACTTACACAGTGATTACGTAGCATAACATAGAAGACCCTTAGAGTGAAAGACAATATAGCCTTGAAATATATGTGCAGCTGCCCATTAAGAAGCACATATATGAAATGAGCTTCATAAAGTCCTTTAAAATTTCAAAAGCAGAAATTGGTTATCTCAGATTCCACATGCACTTCCCATAGAAATAAGGTGATAGTTCACAGTTGGTAAAAGGTGGTCAGTCTAGTGAAAGAAAAGTCCTTCCAAAACAATGACATCACCGTTTAATCCATAATGTTGCTAAAATGGTATGTGCTTGGAATGAAAAAGACTAGAAAACCCTCATGGCTCCAATCCTCATTGGTCACTGAACACTTCCACGCTGGGAAGTGGTGATTTCCTCAGTGTGCTATTTCCTTCACTGAGGCACATATCACAATCCCTCTATGCCCTAGAACAGAGTGCCATGGACATGTCTCCTAGGCATGCAGGACACCCTCTGCCAGCGCAGGGCTAAATGGCCACCATGACTAGATATTGTCTTGTTAGTTTCCTGTGTAGCATAGCTGGTTCTGAAAGTATGTGGAGGGGCTCAAGTGTAACGAGGTTGGCAAGGCAAGGTGGTGCCACTTTGAGAAGGGGTTTAAACACCAAAAAGAATTTTATATTTAATCCTGAAATTAATAGGGAGAAAGGCTGTGATTCCAGTCCCAGAACTCATTGAAGAAGAGCCTGCTGTGAATCAATCAATAATGTCCACCAGGATTAAAACTGGGTGATACATTTAGATAGTTTGACCCTAGAAAGAGCAGAAATTGCTTATTGAAGTTGGTAGAGGGAGAGTCTGGAGATTGTTATGGAGGATAAGAAGTATTCCAATTCTCCACTTAGAAGCAGTGAGTCTAGGAAGGGCTTCCAACATAAATAAAAATATAATCAGTATTGCAAAGGGGACACAGTGATGCAGCAGCATCAGGATGGAGCCAGGTCTAAGTGAGTGCCAGAGATGGAAGCAATGAGAAAGAAAAAAGGTTTAAGACAAATGTGAGTCTTTTAATTATGAAGCAGGCATTCCAGAGAGCAGGGGATGGGTTTAGCTGGGCTAAGTCATTAGTGGCAGAATTGGAGCAAGAAGTTAGGAAGCAAGGGCTTGGGGAACAGGGTTGGTGCAGAGACTACCAGTGATTCTGTATCAGTGGGATGAGGACAGATAGCAGGTTAAGAATGAGAGTATGTTAGATGGCATCTGACTTTCAAGTCATTAAGTATTCTTTTCAGCATGCCACATTAACACAAAGTGGATAAATTTGTCTTTAAATCTTCGTGGTATGGAAAGTAAATATAACACAATATTTTTCATTGACATTCATCTGGTAAGTAGAGTCTAAGAAGCTGACTTGCCCAAGTGTACCCACTAAATGAACAGACAGACCACAAGGAAGATAATTATGGCTGAGGCACCAGCATCTGGTAAGAGGAAGAGGAGAGAAATCACACGAAGACTTTGATAGGAAAACATCTTTCCAGATGGTTTCCCTGAGGTTTGTGTATGACATTGTGCTGACTCCATCAAGCCCCCAAATGCCACAGAACCTCCTAGATGAGCTCTCTGAGTGTGTATAAGAGACGGACCACAGGAAAATCCAAGTAGATGAAGGATACATGTGAACCAGCTGGTAGTAAGCAGATGGCTAGGCAGCCCACTAGTCCATCAGCAAAGACACCTTGGATGAAGGCTGCAAACTGATGGTGACCAAGGCCTGGGAGATTGTATCTTCATACACAAATCATTTTTCATTAGACTTTTGTGTTTTCCCTAAAAACATGGATCACCCAGGAAAACTCCTTCAGGGATGTTTTTGGTCAGAATTGCTGGGGAAACTAGACAGAAATCTGGCAGTTATTGGATTGGGACCAGCTTCTTGCTACATATATGATAATAAGCTCAGAATGCATATCTGCATTGAATATTAGTGGTCATAACATTTTAAAATGAGAAGAGAACAAAATTAGGTAGTTTTTTTCTGTCATTGTTCATTGGTAAGTTATTAACAAAATAAGGAATAAAGACAATTCTAAAGCAGATAATTTCAATTATATTAAATTGAAAAGTTTCTGCACAAACAAAATTGATGGAACAAGGACAAGAAGGAAAATAAACTAGAAAAAAAATCTTTGTATCTCTTCTACCCAGGTCTGCCATCGAGGAAAAAGAGTCAACTAACTCCAGAACTCTGGAAGATCATAAGCCATTCCCCAATAGGCAAGTTGGCAAAGCATATGAACAAACAGTTCCCCAAAGAAGAAACACAAACTATTAACAACCATGTAAAAGAATGGTCCAAATCACTAATAAGAGGAATACCCATCAAAACAACCCTGAACTTCATCACATCCAGCAAACTTCAAAGATGACAAAATATGGGAAGAGCCAGTATTGGTATGGTTATGCAAAGACAAGCTCGCTGAAGCATGATGGGGGAGCTATGCCATGGGACTACCATGTCTGGAGAGCAATTTGGAATTACGGAAAGAAAGTGACGACAATGTCTATACCTTTGGCCACTGAGAGAAAAAAGGGGGGGGATATATTGAGAAATGTAGGTGATAGTAAAACAAAGGATAGCAAATTTTATATCCACACATACACAGATATATATATATATATATATACACACACACACATATGTGTGCATAAACTTTTGGATTTCGCTTAGGTGTTGCCTACAGACAACAGAGACGCTTGATTCTAAATGCCTAAATAACATCTCTATGAATACAGGTACCCAGCTTGCAGAGTAGTTCTCTGCTCTACTGAGGGGAAGCTGGGGGGATACCTTGGAACCATGCTGTGGCCCCCAGGCAGGCAGCCAAAGCACTGCTGTCATGGCAGATACAACACACCCCTGACTTGGCACCATCTTAATCTCTGCTCTTTTGGGAACATTCTCTATCCAGTCTAGTAGGGGAATTTATTTCCTACTTTAACTTGTAAGTCCTAAGGAAAATAAGGTCTGTTTTACAAAAATGGCACTGTGTTGCAGTCACCTCTGCTGGAACCCTATATTCTGTAGAGGGAGGGGATGACTGTGGGTCACTCTGATGATTCAGTACAAGCAGATGGCCTAAGGAGCCTCTTACTGACACAGAGGATGAGTTCAAGGTAGAACTTTTGAGACTTTCTGGCAGTCTGGGTTTTGACCTGCATCTTTACATCCACTCAAGGCATGAGGGGGAACAGCTGTCTTGTGATTCCCAGTAGCAGGATGTAACCTTTTCTCAGTGCCCAGCAAGCCCTGATGGCCTTGGACTTATGGCTTCTCCCCTGGGCAAGAACACTGTAAGTTTCCTTGATAATACAAGACTTGGTCTAAGTCCTGGAGTTCTGGTTGGTGATTGTACCCTGGATCTGCTTGCCAAGCCCACTTCCATCCCTGCTGTCTCCCTTTAATGCCTACTTGGGCTCCTTCTGGAGGTGAGTGACACACACACCAGCAACAATAGTTGTTTCTTATCTAGAACTAGAAAGTTGGTAGTGTTTCATATGCACTCTCTTATTTAATGGCAGCTCCACCTAACAACAAGCATGCCTGCTGTATGCATTCTTGGAAATGGAACCCCCTTCCCACTGATTTATTTTACATTTGTATATATTTTCTCCCACAGGACAGAAAATTTTCTAAAGAGGCTGATTTGGAGACATGTCTCCCATTTCCTGATGCCTGACCCCACCACAGCCTCAGTTCCTTATGCATTGTGTGGTCCAGTGGGCAGAAAGCTAGACTTGGGGCCAAGAAAGCTGGGCTTCAAAGCTAATAATCAGCTTTGTGGCCATGGGAAAATCACTTACCCGCTGATATGGAGTGGCTTCTTCTGTTAACTATAGATAGTAATAACAATTGGACCGTCCTCCCAACCTCAGAGGAAAAAAAGCTAACTGCCAAAATGTCATTGTACCTTGAACATTATACATGTCAGGAAATATTCTTTGAACTGAATGAGGAAACTGAGGCAAACAGGGTTAAGTGACTTGCCCTGGGTCACAAAGCTAATAAGTGTCTGAGATCAGATCTAAACTCAGTTCTTCCCAACTCCAGGACTTTACCCACTTTGCTGCCCATTTGAGGTATAAAAACTCACACTGAAAACTCCTCCATCTCTGCCAGATTTTGATAAGCTGCCTTGCCTCATCTTTCAGTACTTGCATCCACCAAATTATTATCTCCTTGTCTGGTTTCTTGACAAATTTGTACCTGTTGTGCTCCTCTGACTTGTGGTGCCCAAACTCTATACTGATCCTGATCACCAGCTGCCAGGATGGCCCCAGAATGGGCCATTCTTGGGTCCACTCTCTACTGTGCTTTCACATCTGGTGTTGGTGCTTCTGGGCATAGTTGCTCCTGCTGCCTTCAAGAGATACCACTGGGGGCAGAGTCAAGATGGCGGCAAAGAAGCAGGAAATCTCTGTGGCTCCCCCCATAACCACCTCAAATACCTATGAAATATTACTCTAAGCAAATTTTAGAGCTCCAGAACTCACAAAGTGATAGAGAAACAAATCTCCTACAGAAGGCAGCCCAGCAGGCGGACAGGAAGGGTTTATCACAGGGCACTAGGAGCCGAAACCAGCCCCACTTGAACCCATGGTTTTAGCCCCAGAGCAGCCCAACCAGCCTGACTGGAGCATTTGGGAAAGTGGATCACCAGCAGCTGTGGTGGTTTCCAGAATTATCAACCCATAAATGCCAAAGACAAAATGAAAGGTCAGTGGAACTTGGCTGAATTTGGCGGGGCAGAGAAGCAGGTCCAGCCCCCTCCCTCAGAGCCAGAAGCAGCAGAAGCAATGTCTGGCCATGCAGCTGCCTCCACGTGGCTGCTTCAGAGCTCCTGGCCTGCAGATTGCAGGGGGGCCAAGGGACCATTCAGAGGCTAAGTGCTCTTGCCTTAACCTGCCTGAATCAGGATCACAGTCTTGGGTGGTAGTCCTGAGGTGCGTGACCAATGAGCCAAAGCTAATGGGGGCTGTAGAGATGGCAGTCTCCTAATAGCTCTGGCAGCTGTGAAAAACCCAGTAATTTGGGACAAAGCTCTCCCCTCTGGAAGCAGAATTCTGCTGTGGCAAAGAGCTCAAAAGTCAAGTTAATGACTGGCTACAAGACCAGGCAAAGGAAGCAAAGCAAGCACAGCAATCCAACTTTAGATTCCTTTTTCGGTGACAAAAAGGATCAAAGTATGGAAGGAGTGGAAGACAACACAGTCAGAACTCCTGCACCAAAAGCTTCAAAAAAAAATATGAACTGGTTACAGGCCATAGAGGAGCTTAAGAAGGATTTTGAAAACCAAATAAGAGAAGTGGAGGAAAAATTGGGAAGAGAAATGAGAACAATACAAGAAAATCATGAAAAGAGAGTCAACAACCTGAATGAAGAAAATAACACCTTAAAAATAGATTAACTCAAATGGCAAAAGAGGACCAAAAAGCCAATGAGGAGAAGAATGCCTTAAAAAGCTGAATTTGCCAGATAGAAAAAGAATCTCAAAAGCTCACTGAAGAGAATAATTCCTTCAGAATCAGAGTGGAGCAAATGGAAGTGGATGACTTTGTGAGAAGTCAAG
>CM053586.1:1277673-1294286 GCA_028646515.1 Pseudochirops corinnae | reverse complement strand
GGAGTGACAATTTAAAAATTATTGGACTACCTGAAAGCCATGATCAAAAAAAGAACCGAGAAATCATCCTTCAAGAAATTCTCAAGGAAAATTGCCCAGATATTTTAGAACCAGAGGGCAAAATAGAAATTGAAAGAATTCACCAGTCACCTCTTGAAAAAGACCCCCAAAAAAAACCCCTAGGAATGTTATAGCCAGGTTCTAGAGTTCCCAGATCAAGGAGAAAATATTACAAGCTGCCAAGAAAAAAACAATTTGAATACTGTGAGGAAAAGAGAAGGAAGGGAGGGAGGAATAAAGGAAAGAAAGTGGAGGGTAGAGAAGGAAAGTAGAGAGAGGCAGGGGAATGAGGCAGAGTGAGGAGAGACATCAGCAGACTGTGAACAGGTCATGTCATCATGGCCACTAAGGAAACTCTCAGAAACATATGTACCAAGTCATGGAAAGGCTGTGATCAGTATTAGTGAAAGTGGTTTCTGCACCAATGAAAGCACATATTCTTGACATTTGGCAGATGGGCAAACTGAGGCCCAGTGAGGTGGATGTTTTCCTTACACTCCCACTTCCAGTCAGAATTTGAGCCCAAGATTTCTGACACCAAGTGCTGTGCTCTTTTAATCATGCTAGCCTAAAGAGAAAGAAAGAAAGAAAGCTGCTTTGTGATAAATAGGGTGAAAATCAGCTTAACAAACTGAACCACTGAGTTGACCACATCCCCATAGTAGTGTTGAATGTTCCTTCTTAGACTGTCATTTAAATGTCTGCCTATGATTCCACTGAGGTGCCTTCATTCTAAAAGGGCTGGGCCACCTGTCCAGACTTTGCCACTAACTACCCTACCAAAGTAAAGATGGGGCTACTGGCAGTTCCAAGCTTCAGGACAGAATTCCTAAACAGGATGAACAAGAAGCAAATTGAAATGTATGTAGGGAAGACACCATGACCTAGATTCTGATCAGAGCTCTCCTGTGACCCACCTTTCCAACCATGGGCAAGTCACTGCTTTTTTGGGGCCTTAGCTCCCTCACCTACAAATGAGGTGCTTGGTCTCAGTGACCTCTAAGGTACATTCCACATCCGAATCTATGATCCTAGCAGTCTCCCTGCAAATGGACATTGAGTTGAAGTTTCACTAAAAGGTGAAGACTGGAAATGCATTTGTGTCCAAGGGAGGCATTCTGTGATTTCCCTGATGATCTGAGCCCTTACAAGCACATGAGTTCATCCTCATCAAACTATGAGTCACAACTCAAGGGGCAGTTCGGCAAAACACAGCCAAAATGTTCACTAGCATAATAGGTTAGTTTTCTTCTTTTGACAATTCAAATTCTCTG
The DNA here is from genome assembly GCA_028646515.1 of Pseudochirops corinnae. Classification (NCBI taxonomy): domain Eukaryota; kingdom Metazoa; phylum Chordata; class Mammalia; order Diprotodontia; family Pseudocheiridae; genus Pseudochirops; species Pseudochirops corinnae. Next base: position 1,292,952 of record CM053586.1, on the reverse strand, counting down.
TCTTGAGAACTACTCCAAAGAGCTCTAACAATGACGGCAATTGGTTAACTAGGTTTTAATACACTTGAGTGGATGGGGAGAGCATAGATGAAGAAAGGCACAGGCCAGTTTGAAAAATGAAGCCTGAGTGAAGTTTAACACTTCCACCATATCTCTTGATAAGAGGTCAAAGAGAAAGTGTTGCCATATTTGATATACCTTGCTAGAATGAAAGCTAGTAATGACTGTTTCATGCTTTGTCTTTGTGTAGCCAGCACCTGGTACATAGTAGGCATTTAATAAATGCTCCATGATTGATTGATGGAATGAGTGCCTTTGGCTAGTGTAGAGCAAATTTAGAGACAGCTCCACTCCAAGTGTTCCTGTGGACTATTTATGCCCAACCCATGGCAGAGCCTTCCAGAGCTCATACTGGTCTGATCAGCCACAATGGGGCACACTGTATCTTGCCTGTATCATTTTGGTCCTCTTTGAGCATGAAGGACAACAAGCCTAGCAAGGCTTCTTGGTGAGTAGTGGCCACTAGTATTCAACAACATAAGTGCCTATTGTGGGCCGAACATTGAATGAACTAGGCCCTGGAGGAAGACACAAAGTCTTGTTTGACTAGAGGAAGCCCATAAGATTAAAACACAACCGTTAGAGCTAACGGGGACTTTTAAGACTAAAATCCTCACAGATGGAACTGAGGCTCAGGGATAGAAGCCAGTTTCTGGCAGATGCAGGACTAGAATGTGATGAAATCAATCAAGTATTTATTACACACTTACTGTATGTGCAAAAGCCTCCTGAATCCCAGGTCCAATGCTCTGGAATCATGGGCAAAGTGAAACTTGGAATTTGGGATAGAAAGTACTTTAATGCAAAACTCCAGCTTTGTGCAACAAAGTAAAAGGTCATGGGTACGCCTTACCCAGGCTGGTGCAAATTCAAGGCAGCAGCTGGGTGCGTGGGAGCTGTCCCAGTGATGGCCACGGCACAGGTATGCTATGCTGGGAAACTTTGTCAGAGAAGAGCTCAGAACAGGGGAGCTCCGTTAGGTGTGGGTACTGCCCCCTCACTAATCAACCATCCCTAATCCAATCCAGTTTTAGGGTATGGAGTTGGTGAACTGGCATCCATACTTGACTCAGTCTCCCAGCCATCTGCCCTCTGGGCATGTGGGCCTGTCACACAGTGAGTTCTATTTCAATGTTAACTCTTATTATTATGCACCTGATAACTGTGATTATGAAACTCCAGGCATCTAGAGGTGACTTGGGGGACCGCTATACCCTGCCTCTCTCCCATCTCACCTACTAATTCTTCCCTTTCCCTCCTCAGTCCTCAGAAATGGCTGGCATCATTCTGATAATGTCTAGAGGCTGCTACGCAAATAGCATCTGAGATCAATATCTATAAAGAAACAAATTTTCCCCAGCACCAAACACATAGAACATTCGGAAAGCAGCCAGAAAAGAAAGACTTTTAAAACTTTATAAATGTGTGTTCAGTAAAACTCTCCAGAGAGCTTTGATTTTAGGCCTCCAAAGCAGTTGTTTCTCTGGTTTTCAACAGTCTGATTGGAATTCATGGAACCAGTATCACCTGCCTCTCTTGAGCTAGCAAGCATCTGGTTCTGCCTCCCATGACCCAGCAGGCTTCTGGTTCTGACTTGACCTCCAAATATCCAGTTTGTATTATTATACCTGGTATTGTGAGTTCACTGCAACATGCCTGGAAACCACGACAGTAAAAGCAGACAGGCTGGCAGACTTTCGTAGTGGAGGGAGAGAGATGCTGGGACAGAGGAAACCTTTACAAGAAGGTTTATAGCAGTGATTTTGTTGTAGCAAAGAAATGGCATCCCTAGGTTGGGGAAGAGCTGAAAAGACCTTTGTAGACATGCGTAGCCATTATTGTGCTGTAAGAAGTGAGGAACGTGATGCATTCAGAGAAATCTGAGAAGACTTGTATGAACTGACAAACAGTAGAGTAAGCAGAGCCAGCAGAACCATTTAGACAATGACTAACATATTGTAAAGAAAACTGACATTGAAAGAGCTTAATAGTGAAGCAATGAATTCAAATTCTGAAATATTAAGCTCGGAAAGGACCTCAGAGATCATTTCATTCAACTCCTTTATTCTGAGGGAATGAATGATGATGAAACTGAGACCAAGAGAGTAGAAGGCACTTGGCCCATTTCACAAAGTTTTAGGGAAGTCGGCAGTCCAGGGGATGCTGAAACCAGCTCGTGAAATGTTCAGTATGAGCATTTGTACCTCTGAAGGACAGTGAGGTGGGCCAGTGGCCTGGAGTCAGTAAGACCTGAGTTAAGATGTAACTTCAGACACTAGCTATGAGACACAGGCCAGGCCTTTTAACCCCTCTGCCTCAGTTTCCTCATCCATCAAATCAGGATAATAGTAGCACCCACCTCTCAGGGCTGCAGTGAAGATTAAATGAGGTAATAATTGCAGCATACTTAGCGCAGCACCTGGCCCGCAGTCAGTGCTTTGTAAGTACTAGTTGTTAAAGACTCCAAAGGGAGGCTCAATTTTTTTCATCTTGATGATTGTTTAGGTTTAATAAAGTGACATGATAATGTGCCCTAACCCTAAAAGTGTGTCCCAGGTTCTTTATTCCCCCAGAGGACAGCTTGTTAAACATGCACCAGCAGACTGGGCAGCACCATTGTCTGCTGAGCAAACTCTCAAGGGTGAGACTTACAAGCTCCCCTTTATACCTTCTGCTCAATAAGGCATGTTTCTCTTTGCAATTTGGCAATGGTTCTCCACACTAGCTGGGGGGCTTGGTGCTGGCCCCAGGGCCTCTCTGGGTTCCGTGTCTTCATATAAAACAGGAAGAGGTTAAACAAGACACCTGGCTTCCACTCCAAAGTTCCAGCAGCCATGCTGAGGCCTAAGCTCTAGCATCTTCTTCTGCCACTGGTGCAAGCAAAGGAAACTGCTTTCCCACGGGAGCCTCAGAGCACCTGCTTTGTCCCTTGTTTCTCAGTGACCTCTTCAAAGGTCAAAAGCACTCCACAAATACCATCTTCTGTCCACCCACACCTGGAGAGGTAGCTACACACAGTAGACCCTCCTGGCTACAGAAAATCCCTGATAATCACCTGCACAGCTACTCTTCTTCTTTCCTCCCTGCCCACATCTGCCTTGGCTCGTTGACACTAGCTCCTTTCCTCACAATCTTGTTCCTTTTGGTTTAGCCTCCAAGCAATGTGGTGCATTTTCACAAGACTCTAAATCAAAACCAAGTCATCTGGAGGTGACCTGGAGCCCCCTCTCTTCCAAATTAGAGTCCCATTTCTTCTAGTCTTCCTTCATAGAACCCGTTTCCCAGTACATTGTTAATAATTATCACTCATCATTGGATTCTCTCCTAAAATTCCTCTTAGAAGTCTAGAGTTGCTAAATCACTATTTATTAACATAAAAAAGCAACTCTGAGGTACCACATCACACCTATAGTTTGGCTAATATGACCCCCCCTAAAAAAGGAAAATGATAAATGTTGGAGAAGATGTGGGAAAATTGGAACACTAATGCATTTCTGGTGGAGTTGTGAACTGATACAACCATTCTGGAGAGGAATTTGGAACTATGACCAAAGGGCTACAAAAGTGTGCATACCCTTTGATCCAGGAACGCCACTACTTAGTCTGTATCCAAAAGAGATTTTTGAAAATGGAATAGGACCCACATATACAAAAATATTTATGGCAGCTCTTCTTGTGATGCCAAAGAAGTGGAAATCGAGGGGATGTCCCTCTATTTTGAAATGAATGAACAAGTTGTGGTACATGAATATAATGAAATACTCTTGTTCTATAAGAAATGGTGAGCAGACAGATTTCAGAAAAGCCTGGACGTACATGAACTGATGCTGAGTGAGGGGAGCAGAACCAGGAGAACACTATATACAGAAACAGAAACATTGTGTGGTGACCAACTTTGATAGACTTAGCTCTTCTCAGCAACACAATGAGCTAAGACAATTGCAAAAGACTTGTGATGGAAAATGCCATCCACATCCAGAGAAAGAACCAGGGAGTCTGAATGCAGCCAAAACATACTATTTTCTCTTTTTTGCAGCTTTGTTTTTCTTTCTTGTGGTTTTCCCCTTTTGTTCTGATTCTTCTTTCTCAACACATCTGTGTGGAAATGCATTTAATACGATTACACAGGTATAGCCTATATAAGATTGCATGCCATCTTGGGGAGGGAAGAGAGGGAGAAAAAAAATTTGGAAATCAAAAACTTATAGAAGTGAATGCTGAAAACTAAGAAAATAATTAAAATAAAACAAGAGAAAAAAAGAAGTCTAGAGTTGGGACTTCAGTGCTATCTAGGTCTCCCCATCACTGAAAGAGAATTTCCTGCAGATGGTTAGCCAGCCTTTTTTTGAAGACTTCCAAGGATGGGGAGCTCACCACCACCAAGGCAGCCCAGTTAACTTTGGGATAGCTCTCATTGTTGGTAAGTTCTTCATAAGACTGAGCCTAAATTTCTCTCTTTACAAGTTCTGACCATTGCCTGTACTTCTGTGTTCTTATTTTTTCTCATCTCTTCTGAATCATACAGCTCAACATTAGCACAACATCCTAAGAAACATGGGTGCCATAAAATTTGAGATGGAAGGGACCTCTCATCTTGAATGTAGTCTAAAGGATAGCCTCTCCCCATTCCAGCTCACCACTGTGTCCATACCCCCAGCTCATACCAAATGTGCCTTTTAGTTGAAGAAGTCTATGCTCAGTTGGGCTCTACTACATATGACTCTTCTACTGTAGAAGAAAGCAGCTGCTCAGTGCCTTGGGATTGAACAAACACAAAACTAAAATGATGACCACAGCTCCCCAGTAAAGAGTGAATACACAGACTTCTGAAAAGAAGGGGAAGGCTGATAGGAACTGATCTATGGTGAAACCAGCTGCCCACAAAGACATCATCCTGGTCATTAGGATGAGCCCTGCTGGGCATGCCCTTCCTGCCACCATTTGAATTTCTGACCACTTTGTTCAACTTTCCAAGGCTGCTCTGAATCCCTTGGCTGTAATCTATCATGATGGCTCTTTAGCCCAACTTGAGCACAAGCACATCCCAAGCCCTGGTGGAGTCTGTGATGTAATTCCTGCCACCAGCACAGAGCCCTCCACTTCTCTATGGCAGAAGGAGTGCAACCTCTCCATATTGATCAGTATTAACTGGAAGAGGAAAGTTGCCCTGGAGCACCCAACCTATTTTATGATCCAAACGTCAGCAGTGGGCATGACCAACCCTTACCACTCTGGAGGAGAACAAAGAGCCATCTCCCTGTCTTTATCTCTTCCCTTTGTAATGTCTGGATGACTCTTCAGCTTCTCTAGATGTCATATTTGCTGGAAGGCAGGCTGGGTATTTGTTTGCATTCTCATACTGACTGGCCCCTGTCTTTGTTGGGTGCCACTTCTTTCCCCACAGTGATAAATTGTATTTATAAGAAATATCCCACCCACTCATCCTCTCTAGCCAGGGCTAACCCAACAGTTTAGAGAGATGTATCCAAACAAATCTGAATTTTCAGGAGCAATGCAAAACCGCAGTCGGAGGAGGGGGAGAGAAGGGTTATGGCTGCTTGGAAAAAGACCATGAGTCATCTTGAAATTTCTGCCCTTGAAACTGATCCAAGGCATAAAAGCTTTTGCGGAGTCCAGATGCGTCACCACCATCAATGTGCCATTAGATCCTCGACATTAATTCCCTAAGAGCATTTCTGAACCCTTGTGGTAGCTGCACTCTGCTTCAATTCACAACTGTTTTTTTTTCTTTTTAAATAACAAAGATGTGCCTCCTCCAGGGGTTCCTGTTTTCATACAGCCATTTTCTTAAGCAGAGCCCTCCATGTCTGTTCCACAGAATGGTGGTGTGCATGGAGATTCCTCCCTCAGGTTTGCCATGATAAAAGTGGTGGGTGGCCTTAAATGAGCACAGAGGAATTCATGCCCCTTCATTCTCCCATGTTCTGAAGTCTGTGAAGAATCAGCCTCGAGGCAAGGGCCTTGTCCCTTCTATCCAGCACACTCCCAGACCAATAACATCAACCTAACACAAGGCAATGGGACCTAATGCAAAGAATGCTGAATTCACATGCCCTCAGTAACCTTAGGCAAGCCAATTAAGCAGCTCTGGCCTCAGTTTTCTCATCTATAAAGTGAGGGTTAAGTTGAACTCATTTGGAATTTGGAATTTGAGGTCCTTCCAGCTCTCTACCCAGGCTCCTCCAACCCCTGAGGTCTCTCAAACTATAGAGATCCTTTGCCTCTCTGACTCCCCCCCCCCAAACATCTTGAGGGACTCACTCCCTGTACTTAAAGAAAATGAATATCTCTCTGCCCTTTTGGGAGTATAAAGGAGAAATAACTAAAGTCACTCCCAAGCCATCCTCCCCCAGCCCCACCACACATGGACACAGACACACAGACACGCAGACACACACAGACACACAGCTTCTAGGTTGAGAAGAGGCTTGCGATCTCAGACCTGGGAGATCCAGAAGTGACCCAAACGTACCACCTGCTTGGGAGCTTGTGGTCACTCCCGGAGTCCACATGAGGTGGGATGGACAGGCTGGGGCCCTTCTCTTTCACCCTGTGTTGGGGTTCCCAAGGAGAAGCACCTTCAGGCAGGTTGGAGCAGAATAGTGACCAGACTCAGAGTATCTTTCTTAGCTTCAAATCCCTTTTTAATTGAAATATTTGTAGAGAAATATCAGCTCTCCTCCCCTCCCTTGCCCCTTCCCCCCCTCCCTTGCACCATCCCTAGGCACCAGCTCTCACACAGCCTGCCTACACTTGTTGTTTTGTTTTGTTTTTCCCCACTCTTGCCCCCTCCCCAGACTTCCTCAACAAATGAATAACAAAGGAACAAAACTAGAAACCCGGATGGATGGATGATCTCATCCTCACTTCCACTGCCTCCAGCTGTGTAAATCCTAGCCTAGCCAGCAGTGCTCCTTGAGCTCAGGCACCATCACCATCAAGCCTCTGTGGGAAGGCCACCCAATAATGCTGTAGGGGCCACACCAAGGGAGGGGGGAAGCTTTCTCTCAGTTTCCCCTAATTTTCACCATACAACCAGTCTACTTTCTTTGCCGCTACCCCTGGAATATGCCCCCCACCCCTTCTCTGCACTCTCATGGCTAGTGATGAGCTAAAGCCTCCTCCTGCCCACCATGGACTTCTCCACTGTCCCTTGGATCACTCCCGTCTTGAATTCTTGGGAGGCTTTGATAGTCCATGATTCATCAGCAGGCAACAGAACCACAAGATGTTTGGTGCTTCAAGAATAGAGAAGCTGGGAGCCACCCACAAAAGGTGTGAATCCAGATAAATACAAACCACAAAGGCCAAATGTAGGTGCCAACCTCTACCCAACACCCAGGGTAGTTATGAGCCAGTGGAGGCAAAGAGACAATGAAAAGGCTGAGGATGTACTCGATGTCATTCTGGGAAATTTCCTGAAAATGACTGTAATTGGTAACTCTCACTGAGTCCACCTTCTGGAATATTAAGAAAAGTCAAAATGCCTTCAATCTCCTTTCACCCTTCCCTGGTTCAGTCAGCCAGTAAACTGTTGTAAGCTTTCTACTACGTGCCAGGCATTGTGCTAGTATACAGAAAGGAAAAGGAAGAGACAATGCCTGCCCTCAGGGAGTGCAGAACCCAATGATGAAAAAGCTCACATTTGTGGACACTTAACAGATGCCAGCCACCATGCTAAGTGCTTTACAGGCGTTACCTCACTCAATCCACACAGCAACCCTGGGAGGGAGCTGTTATTATTGCCCCCATTTTACAGGTGTAGAAACTGAGACAAACAAATGTTAAGTGACTTACCCAGGGTCGCTTGACAAAGCAAAAGAAGTTACTTTGTTCACTCATTTTCAAATGCTCTCCTCTGGCCACAGTTCCCTTAACAGTGCTGTTTCCCCATAAAGGAATGTAAGCTCTTCGTTGGCAACCACTGACTCCTTTGTATTGATGTCATCAGAACCCAGCACTTGAGCTGGCATGCAGTGAGCAGTTAATAAATAGTTATTCATTTATATGAAGGAGGGAGGGAAGAGAGACACAGACACAGACACTGAGAGACAGAGACAGAGAGAATAAGAATCCATGAATATAAAAGGGGAAAGTTAACAATAAGAGCTATGATGAACTTGGTGTACCCACGCATTCTGCTCAGCATCAAATTAGGTACATTTGGTGCCCAGCAGGATCATAACCAGCTACAGAGAACTCCCAATATCGAAATTCTGTGAGCGTCAATGGTGAGTGAGAAGTATGGCAATGGGGCACATATAGCTGCTAATCCCCCAATCAAGAGACAGAATTCAGACAACACAAGCTTGGAATTTATGGAATGGAGAAAAGGGGGCCTCTAGAGAAGTGGCTTTCTTAGATGATGTGAAAACTCTCAATTGGTGAAGCCCCTTTCCCTGAGCAGGTTGTCTGGATGTAATACATGCAAGAAAGAAAAACCATAGTCTAGTCTCATCTTTGAGACTTTTCAGTTTGTTCCAATCTCCAAATAAAATAATTTAGGAAAAGTCAAGGCATGGAAGCTAATAGTTCATTTTCTGACCATTCTTGAGGTCCCATCGAGTGCAGCCCAAGCACCACAGCTTGCAGAATTGCCCAGTGCCCAGTGCTCCCATCAATTCCTGATCCTGAGAACATTCCCTGTCTTTGTGCCCATAGCATCTGTCACAGTGCCTGGCACTTATGAATGAATGAAGGTGGAAGTTAGGATTGGTAGAGTGGTCCTCATCTACAGGAACTCCCGGCACGAATGAGTGCCCATTCATCTTCTCCCAGAGAACCTTCTAGGAAATACATGAGGTTTCAACCAACTGGATCATGTTGTCTATGGAGTCAAGAGAAATCCAGGCAAAATCCGGCTCATGAGAAGGCCTGTGGCCCATTTACAGAGGCACCAGGAGCCCAAGCCAAGCAGGAAATCAGCCCCCCAAGATCCACTAGGGTCCCTGACTTTGTTGGCAGGCACCCTTGTTCCTAATACCTGCTGTTTGTCCTGCTGTCTTCAATCACTCAGCTCAGCTCAGAAAACTGACTGACACATTCTTTGCTTCCATCATCCTTCTTCCTGTTCTGGGAAGCTGCCAGCAGCTCCATCCGTTCCCTCTGAGGTCACCAAAGCCACGACCAAAGCAGTGTCTTGCTTTTAGAAAGAAAACTCAGGAGTCTCTTTCTGAATTCCTTGGGGATATTCAAATGACTTCAAATACCAAGCCCTTCATGTGAAGAGCTCCAGGCCTTCATCTCTAGCTCTTCCCTGTATATCTCTTGATCCTCTCGCATTGATCCTCCAACTTCCTTCTGCAGCCAAAGCACCTCTCTGGGGGGCCTCTGGATGGGGAGGGGAAGGGGAAAGGAGAAGGAAAGGGCTCTGTCTTCAAGTCCTCTCCCCCACCCCCACCATTCTATGGTTCCCTGGGCCTACAGTTGTCAGTATGCTTGGTGTTAACCAGCCTTTTGAAAGCATTTTCACGTTTACACTGAAATTTTTCCTCTTCAGAGATTCCAAGGCAACCTGCAGAGCTTTTCAATAGAGAATTATTTTCACTCAGATCCAGGTAAATCTATTGGATGTCCTGAGCAAAACAAGGCAAAGCCTTTTGTAAAGCAGTTGTCCAAAGGTTAACAGCAGAGTAAAGATGAGAGAGTGCTCCACCTAAGGACAAAATCCATTGCCTGCCTTCCTGCCTATCCACTTACCTTCCTAACTACTCCATCCACCTTCCTACTTACTTGCCTTTCTCTAGCAGGGTGGTGGGAAGAGGTCTGATAGAGGAAGAATCCTTCAAGTTTCAGAGTAGGGGAGATTCACTTCAGAAATTCTAATGAAGGTACTAATGACAAACTGTTCACGTGTGCTTTTCCTCTCTTTATTTGCAGAAGAAAAAAAAGGACATCTATTCTGGAGACACTATTATAATTCCTTGGGTATCAATCCAATCCAACAAGGATTTAAGCATCTCTGCTGTGACAGGCACTATGCTCAGTGATGCATAGACAACAAAAAAGACAAGAAAGTCCCTGTCCCTAGGAAAATTTTGTTCTACTTGGGGGCTATGATATGTAAATAAATAAACATGGACACAATGATTTGGAGAAGAATAGAAAACACTAACACTAGGGAAGAGAAGGAAAAGTTTCCTGGAGGCAGTGACTTCTGAGCTGAACCTTGAAGAAAGCTAGGGCTCTTCAGAGGCTGAGGTGAGGAACAAGTGTGTTCTGTGAATGGAGGATTGATGTGCACAAAGCCACAGAGACAGAGGATGGAATGCTGAGCTTAAAGAAGGGAGATGGCTACTTTGGCTGGGAGAGTGAGCAGCATGAAATAAGTTTGAAGAGGTACCTGGGCAAGCAGAGGAGATTCATTTTAAGGCAATAGGGAGCCACAGAAGCTGGATTTACATCTGAGGATGATTATTTTGACAGCTGCATGGAGGATGAACTGAAGAGGGAAAATACTTAATTCTATTAATCCAATTAGGAGGCTGCTACAAAGGGTAGGTAAGAAATGACAAAAACCTGAGCAAGGGTGGTAGCAGTTCCATGAATGAACAGAAGGGAACTGATGTAAGAGATGCAGAGATAAATTTCAGACAACTTGGCATCTATCGGTTGTATCTGGATCAAGGTACTTAGAGCTGCAAAGGACCTTACAGACCATCTAGTCTGAGTACCCCATTTCATATTGGAGGAAACAGAGTTTCTAAGAGGGAGAATGTCTTGTCAAGGTCACATAGGCAGGTAGCAATTGGTGTTTGAGGTGGGGAATTATTTAGGAATCTGCATGTGATAGGAGCATGGATTAGTCATATCAAAGGTGAAAACAGAAGAATAACGACAAGAAGGCACTGCATACCATTTCAGCCACTTTAATCCAACCTTTTTAAAACTACTGATTCCGAAAAATTGGAAAGGGACAAAAGTGAAGATATTGAGACATCAGTGCTGTGTGCTAGTGTGGAAATGGTACCTGAGAAAATAAAATTAGCAATCCATTTTGAAATGTGTCACAATGATAAAGGTACTCAGATCAATTTTCAACAAATCTCACCGGAGGAAAGAGCAGAAAAGAATAGAAGGGATTTCTTCTTCGAGTGTTGTAACTCTGCCCCACCCAAGCAAAAAAAACTAAGTCAATCAACAACTGTAAGCCACATGCCTAAGTCCCCATTGATATATGTTATCTCTTCCACATTGGAGGAAGATAGGGGCCCCGGCCACATGATCTGGAAAATCCACATAAAAGTTTTTGGCCCTCCCTTCATGTCAGAGAACAATTATGAATTGTTGTGTGTTAAAAGATAAAATATGTTGATATATTTTATGCATTTTCGAGCTTCTAAACTTTTTCTGTATCATCCACTGGCCTTTGTGCATTGTCTGAAACTTCTACAAACCTCCCCCCAAATTCTCATTTAATTTCTTATGCTGGCCTACCATATATCAAAACTTCAATGGGGAAAGTCACAACATAGAAGGGATAACTGTAGATTCCTTATGAGAATGATCTGTGCATGCATTTAGTGAACCATTAAAGAAAATGAGAGAAGTGAATAGCTAAGCTTTTGCAAACAACTCTCTTCTAACCATGAATTCATCTCTACATAACTATGTGACTAAGATACATCAGGTCATCAAGAACCCAATGTACACTAAGTCTGTTCTCCCAAAGAAATCCAAGAAAGACTAAAGGACCCATATGTACAAAATGTTATCCAGAAGTAGAATGGGCTGCCTTAAGAGAAAATGAGCTCTCCGCCACTAAAGGTTTTACTTGTCTCATATGTCATGCAGGCATTTCTTGGTGAGAAAGGATTGGGCCAGATGGCCTCTGAGGTTCCTTCCAGTCCTAGGATTCTGGGTTACTTAAATATCTGCACCTTTAGCATCTTAGGAAATGGCACATATTTAAGGACTATCTTGTAAAAATTTTAATACTTTCAAACCAGGGGTGGGGAACCTGTGGCCTTGAGGCCACATGTGACTGTCTAGGTCCTCAAGTGTGGCCTTTGACTGAATCCAAACTTCACAGAACAAATCCCCTTAATAAAATGATTTGTTATAATGCTAAACCTAAATTGAACATAAACTTTCAAGGGGGAGGGAATGGACATTTAATGAAATAGAAGATTTTCAAGCATTTCTAATTAAAAGACCAGAGCTGCACACACAAAAAACTGACCTCCAAATACAAGACTCAAGAGAAACACAAAAAGGTCAAAAAAAAAAAATGAGAAAACATAAGAAATTCAATAGCTGTTTATATTTCTGTATGGCAAGATACTATTTAAAGCTTTTAACAACTTTATTACTATAAGAGCAATTAGAAAGAGTATATATAGACAGAGGGCGTGAATATAAGATGAGTTTAATGGAATGATACCTCAAACCCCCCCCCCCAAAAAAAAAAAATGAAGGGGTAAGAAAACTGCATTGGAAGAAGAAGGAGGGGAGAGATTGAATGGGGTAAATTATCCCACATAAAAAAGCATGAAAAAGTTATTATGATGGAGGGGAAGATTGGGGATGGTGGGCGAAGTTTAAACCTTACTATCATCAAAATTGGCTCAAAGAGGGAATAACATATACAGTCAGTTGGATATAGAAATCTATCTTACAGTATAAGGAAGTAAAAAGGGAATGGGATAACAGAAGGGGAAAGGAGAACTGACAAAAGGGAGGGTATATTGGAAAAGGCAGTGATCATAAGTAAAGGAGAGAGGGAGGGAAAGAGTGGGGATAAGAGAGGGGGATAAACAAGCAAAAAATAGCATGGAGGAAAATACAGTTAGTTATCATAACTATAAATGTGAATGGGGCGGACTCATTAAAAAAACAGAATAAAACATAAAACAGAAGCAGATAGCAGAAGGAATCAAAAACCAGAATCCTACAATATGTTGTTTACAAGAAATACATTTGAAGCAGACAGATACACACATGATCAAGGTAAGGGACTGGAGCAAAATCTATTATGCTTCAGCTGAAGCAAAAAAAAAAAAAGCAGAGGTGGCAATCATGACCCCATAAAAATAAAAGAAAAAAAAAGATCTAATTAAAAGAGACAAAGAAGAAACTATACCTTGCTGAAAGGTATCACAGACAATGAAGTCATACCAATACTAAATATATATGCACCAAAGTATAGTATCTAAATTTTTGAAGAAGTTGAATGAGTTATGGGAGGAAATAGATAATAAAACTATACTAATGAGAGATCATAACTTTCCCCTCTCTGAACTAGATAAATCAAACCAAAAAATAAACAAGAAAGAAGTTAAGGAGATGGATACAGTTCTGAAAAAAGATAGATATGATATGATATGATAGATCTCTAGAGAAAATTGAATGGCAATAGAAAGGAATACACCAATATATCGCACCTATGCAAAACTGGCCATATATTAGCACATAAAAACCTCACACCCAAATGCAGAAAATCAGAAATAGTAAATGCATCCTTTTGAGATCATAATGCAATAAAAATTACGCTCAGTAGTGAACAATGAAAAGAGGGATTAAAATTAATTGAAAATTGAATAATCTAATTGTAAAAAAATACATGTATCAAAGAACAAATTATAGAAACAATCGATAATTTCATAAAAGAAAGTGACAACAATGAAACAACATACCAAAATTTATAGGATCCAGCCAAAGCAGTATCTAGGGAGAAATTTAAATCTCTAATTGATTACATCAGTAAAATAGAGAAAAAGCAATGAATTTGGCATGCTACTAAAAAAATCAGAAAAAAAGGACAAATTAAAAACCCGCAATTAAACAGCAAATTGGAAATCCTGAAAATCAAAGGCAAGAGTAATAAAACTGAAAGTAAGAAAATCATTGAACTAATAAATAAAACTAGAAGCTGGTTTTATGAAAAATAAAATAAAATAGATAGACCATTGGCTAATCTGATTTAAAAAAATAAAGAAGAAAATCAAATTACTAGTATAAAAAAATGAAATGGAGGAATTCACCAACAACAAACTAGAAATCAAGACAATTGTTAGGAGCTATTTTGCCCAATTATATGCCAATAAATTTGACAATCTAAATAAAATGGGTAAATATCTATAAAAATACAAATTGCCCAGATTATCAGAAAAAGAAACAAAGTACTTAAATAACCCAATCTAAGGAAAAACAAATTGAACAAGCCATCAATGAACTTCCTAAGAAAAATTCCCCAAGACCAGATGGATTCACAAGCAAATTCTACCAAACATTTAAATAATAGTTCATCCCAATACTATGTAAACTATTTGAAAAAACAGGCAAAGAAGGAGCCCTACCAAATTCCTTTTATGGTACAAATATGGGGCTGATATGTAAACTAAGAAGAACCAAAACAGAGAGAGAAAATTATAGACCAATTTCCCTAATAAATATTGATGCAAAAAATTTAAATAAATTGCTAGCAAAGAGATTATAGCAATATTTCACAAAGATCATACATTATGACCAGGTAGGATTTATACCAGGAATGCAGGGCTGGTTCAATATTAGGAAAATTATCAGCATAATTGACCATATCAATAATAAAACCCACAGAAATCATATGATTATCCTGATAGATGCATAAAAATCTTTTCACAAAATACAGTGCCCATTGCCATAAAAAACACTAGAGAGCAGAGGAATAAGTGAAGCTTACCTTAAAATTAAAAGTAGTATTTATCTAAAACCATAAATAGGCATTATCTGTCATGGAGATAAGCTAAAAGTCTTCCAAATACAATTGGGGTGAAACAAGGATACCCATTACCACTCCTGTTGTTTAATATTGTACTAGAAATGTTAGCTATTGCAATAAGAGAAGAAAAATAAATTAAAGGAAGTAGAATAGGCAATAAGGAAACAAAACTATCACTCTTTGCAGATGACATGTTGTTATACTTGGAAAATCCTAGAGAACCACTAAAAAACTACTTGAAATTATTAACGACTTTAACAAAGTTGCAAGACAGAAAATAAAACCACACAAATCATCAGCATTTCTATATATTACCAACAAAGTCCAGCAACAAGACATAGAAAGGAATTGCATTTAAAATATCTGTAGACAACATAAAATACTTGGGAGTCTACCTGCCAAGACAAACCCAAGAACTATATAAACAAAACTATAAAACATTTTTAACACAAATAAAGTCAGACAATTAGAAAAATATTAATTGTTCATGGATATGTCAA
>CM053586.1:1233560-1277573 GCA_028646515.1 Pseudochirops corinnae | reverse complement strand
TATAGTAAATGACCATAGTAAACTAATATATACCAAAGACATTCAAAAAAGAGAAAAGGACCTATTTATAAAAAAATGTTTATAGTAGCTTTTTGTGGTGGCCAAAAATTGGAAATGAAGGGATGCCTGTCAATTGGGGAATGGCTAAACAAGCTATGATATATAATTGTAATGGAATATTATTATGCTACAAAAAAATGACAAGCAAGATGATTTCAGAAAAACTTGGAAAGACTAACATGAACTGATGCACAGTGAAGTGAACAGAACCAGAACACTGTACACACTAACAGCGATATTGTTCGATAAAGAACTTAGAATGACTTAGCTATTCTCAGCAATACAATGATGCAAGACAATCCCAAAGGACTAATGATGAAGCATACTATCTACCTCCAGAGAAAGAACTGATATTGATTATAAACAGACTGAGGCATGCTAGTTTTCACTTTCTTTCATTTTTTTCTGCTATTTAAGTCTTCTCGTATAACGACTTCTATGGAAATGTTTTATATAATTGCACATGTATAACCTATATCTGATCACTTACCATCTCAGAGTGTGGGGAGGAGAGGGAGGGAGGGATAGAATTTGGAATTCAAAACTTTAAGTAAAAAATGTTTTTAAAAGTTGAAAAAAAATTAAATACAGTAAGTTCCAATCCCAGAGACAAATCTCCTCCACCACTCTGTTTGCACAATGATTCCCATCACAGGCCTTCAAATTAAGAATCTAGTCGTCCAATTCAGGGCTAAATCAAAGCCTTCCTTTCTTATCTAAATCTCTCATATTCTCTCCCATCTCAAAGCTCCCATCAGATTCAGGATGTCAGTTACTAAAGAGCTTTCCTGAATCAAGATGTAAATCCCACTTACTGGAAACAGAAGGGTTTATGGAAGCACTCGAACTTGTCAAATCTGAGTTGTTCTCCATCCCACCCCCCTTGCTGATGTGCTTAAGCCTACTAAAACCTACCGACTCTGAAACAACAATCAGCACACTAGAAAAGTTAAATATTCTACACTGCCAATTATTCCTCATCTGTAAAATGGAGATAATAATGCCTATACTATCTGTCCTCTGTAGTTCTTGTGAACCTTTTAATGCATATAAAGTAGCCCATAAACCTTAAAATACTATTTAAACAGGAGTTACTGAGGGGAAAGAGGAGGATGATGATTGTGATCCCCATTTTGATGAGGAAGAGAATGGTGGTGATCACAAAAGTCACAGTGAGCACAAGCACGATGACATTGACGACGAATTTCCCAGTTAGAATACAGAAAATGGGCACAAAACTCATATTGAAATATTTCAAATGGGTCAGGTAAGGGTGGGAATTTTGGGTGTCGTGCAATGCTTGAGTTCCCATCTGTACAAGATAACATAGCATAATGGTCCAGTGGTCAGTAAAAAATAGCCAGTCAGTTTCTACCATTTTAGTTCACAACCTACTGGTTTACCTTTGCTCCTTCTTGTCTCTCTTCTGTGATTCCCTTCATTCAAACACACCTAGAAAGAGCCATCTATATTCACTGAATCAAGTTCCTTAACTCCTTCTTCCTAATTTCTCAACCCCTTTGAAATCAGAGTACCGACCTCATCACTTGATCTTTCCAAGGTTTCCAAAACTCAAACGCTAAATTCTACCATCTTTTCTCCTACTCACCCTTATTTACCTCTCAGGAGCTTTTAAAACTGATGACTACTCTCTACTCCTAAACAGTCTCTCCTTCCCCTGGCTTCTATGAAACTTTATTGGTTTTCCTCCTACCTCTCTGATCAGTCCTTCTTAGTTTCCTTTGCTGAATCATCTTCCACTCACCCACTAAGTGTAGGTGTGTGCAAGCCTTTGTCCCAGACTCTTTTCTTTCTCTATAGCCTCTTCCATGATGATTTCATCAGATCTCATGGCTGCAGTTACCATCTCTCTGATGATCCCTATCTTTCTATATATAGCCATACTCTCTCGAGTTCTAACCCCAAATTCTCAACTATTCGACGGACACTTCTACTTAGATGACCTTTAGGCATCTAGAATGCAACATGTTAAAAATGGAGTTCTTTATATTTCTCCATAAATTTATCCGTCTTCTAAACTTTATCAATTCTGTTGAGGTCATCACTATCCTTAGTATGCTAGAGTGCTAAAAGTCTTTGATTTGGACTCAAACTCTGGTATTTTTGTGACCCTCAGAAAATACAAACTCGCCTTGGATTTCATTTCTTCATCTGTAAAATACAGGGTTGGACCAAATGATTAGCAAGATTTCTTCAAGCTAAATCTCCTCTTGGAAGCAAGGTCAGTTGATAACATTTTAACAGACAACAGAGAGAACACAGAATGACTCAACCTCAATTTGAATTCTATCTTCTTTACCAAGAGAAATTGTCTTCTACTCTTTTCAATTGGAACAAACATTATTAATCCAATTCAATTCTAAAAATATGTGTCTATGTGCAAGACACTGTGCCAGGCAGAGCCTACAAAGGAAAAACAAAACAGTCAATGTGAACTAGCATTTCTATGGCACTTTTAAGTTTGCAAAGCATTTTACAAATGCTAGTTCAGGTGGTTCTCACAAAAATCCTGTGGGTAGACACTATTATTACCTGCATTTTATTGATGAGCAACCTGAGACAGACAGGTGAAGTAGTTTGCCTGGTGTCTGTCACAGCTAGGAAGTGTCTGGGGCCACATTTGAACTCAGGTCTTTCTGGTTCTAAGTTCAGTGCTCTATCCACTGCACCAAGAAACTGCCTAATCAAAAGAAAACAGTGTGCATTTTATTAGAAGAAAATCATATGGAAACAAGTCACAAAAGCATAGAATTCCAGCACTAGGAAACCCTTCAGTGACTGACCAATCCAACCTGTACCCAGAAAATAACCCCCACAAGAACAAATGAAAAAAATGTTCATCTGGTCTTCATTTGAGGTTCTTTCCAAAGTAAAGAGGAGTCCACTTGCTTCCTGAGGTAGCCCATTCCACTCTGGGATAGATCTAATAAGATAAATGAATACAAGATGCTTTGAGAAGCGAGTGCTTACAATAAGTGAGTAAATCTGGACAAACAAGCTTATATATAGGGAATAAAAGAGAGAAAGCATTAACATTAAGAGGAATTGGGAAAGAATTCCTATAGAGGGAGGTATTTAATTGGGACTTGAAGGAAGCCAGAAGGTGGAGAGGAAGACAGAGAGCATTCTAGGAATGAGACACAGACAAAGAAAATGATCCAAGTTGGAAGATGAAGTGTCATGTTCAAGGAACAGCAAGGAGGACAGTAACATTGGATCAAAAAGTTCAAAGATAAGAATTCCAAGAGGTGTAGGCAAGGAGAGAGTGACTTCCAGATATGGGGCACAGCCATTACAAAAGCATGGATGTGGGAGATGAGATGTCATTTCAAGGCCTTTTGAGTAGCACAGTTTTCATGGGAGTGAAATGAAGTGAGAACTCAAGTCTATGAGAAGTATAGAGTAAGGAAACACCTAGCTGCTTTCATTGACTTTAAATCTACACACACAGAAGGATCCATTCCCAGGATACTAAAAGAATATAGGCATATGATCATTCACCTGTGTTCTACAGTCATTGAGGAATCATAATGAATGTGAGGAGCCCAAAGCCTGCAAATTGTGCCCCACACATCAGCAGACTGAAAAGCTAGATTCCAGAAATAATCATATGTTGTTCTCACTCTCAATCCCTCCCCCCCACCCCCATTTGGAATGAACAGCTAGATGAGTGGCTTATTTATTGACTGATTTATGAGCACTTAAAAATGCAAAAATTGATCTCTAGGGCCAGTGAGGGTGGTTTAATAATGACTCCTGCTAAACTAAACTGATTTTTATTTGAGTAAGCAAGAATTTTTAAAGCACCTAGTATGATATTGACAGATGCTGTGGTATGTTCTGAGAATACAAAATCACTCCTGTTTTCAAGTAACTTATATTCTCTGTGTCTTTTTGTGAAAGAGTAAGTAAACTTTCATGTCAAGGGCTTCCTCTTGATATATATTTGGACTCCAGGAAAGAATTTGACAAACTATCTTGTGAGAGAGGTGATAAAAGGGAAGAAGAGAGGAGAGAATGAGGAAGAAAGGAAGAGAAGAAGATGAGGTGGGTTGCCAAGTTATTAAACGATCTAAGATCTCTAAAGACCAGTATCAATTTCCAATAATGAGGCACAGAGCTCTGTCCTTGGTCCTGTCTGATTTGCCATTTTTATTGATGATTTTGATGAAGACTTTCCTAGCCTCCTTTGTAGGATAACCTAGTAATATTGATGTAAGATCTTCCCCATCCATTAATAGGCCTGACATGAAGCCCATTAAGGGAAGTTTTCTTAGTGGAGGCTTGCTTGTAGGAAGGTTTTCACAACTTTAGCTAATTTTTAATTAGGCACTGAGTCTCGAGGGTGGTGACACCTTCTGGCTCTGAGAAGTGTACATCTACTCAGAGTTGATATTTTGCTTTGGGGACTCACTTATGAGAAAGATCTTGGGATGCCCTGGTCTTGATTCTGAGTGGCCGTATGTTCAGAGTTCTCTAACTGCTCAGAGGTAAAGGTTCTCTTGATCCAGGGGTGTATGTAAAGTGCATGATTGATTCAGGCGGTCAGAGCCCTGGCTGTTGGTCTTTATTTCTCTGCTTGTATTTTCTCTGAAGTTCAGAGTGATGATTTTCCCCTGAGATACTGAATGTAATTAAAAAATACCGTTGACTCTTTAAACAGCTATCTTTCCTAGTAAAGCAGATCTAAGAACTTGTGCTAGCAGCCTTCTGGGGGTGCCAGTGTGGTTGCTGCCACAGACTCCCAAAGAGGGGTAGAATAGCTCCTCCCCAGAGTGACTGAATCACCTTCCAAATGATCTCCAAAGATAGGGGACCAGGTTCAACAAGTGGAAATTTGACAGGGATGACTGCATATCTGGCCCTGAGATTGAAAAATAACCAACTTCCAGGATACAGCATGGAGGTGGCAGTGGGGCTCAGCTTACAACTTCTTTGGAAAATGGCCATGAATCTTGGTTGAAGGTAAGCTCAGTGTGAGTCAACACTGAGCTTAGTATGGCTGCCAACAAAAGCAAATACAGTCTTCAGCTGCATTAATAAAGACCCATGTCTAGAACATAGGCAGTTATAGTCCAACTTTACTCTCTGGCAGACAGAAGCCAGCCAGTAGAGATTGTTTCCTTCTGGGCACCATTCTTTAAAAATGACATTGACAAACAAACTCATGTAGGTAAAGGTTAAAGAAACCAAGGAGGCTTATTCTGGAAAAGATAAAACTTGGAATGGGGTGGGGTAGGCATGGATCACAATTGCTATTTTCAAATATTTGTATAACTAATGCATAGAAGAATTATGAGATTTATTCTGCATGGCCTCATAGAGTAGAACTAGTAATGATTGGTCAAAGTTATCAGGAGATAGATTTTTATTAATACAAAAGAGAATTTTTAAAGAGTTAGATGTATCCCAAAATGGAATGGTCTGTTTTGTAAATTCAGTGCAGTCTCCATTAATGAAACAGTTTAAACAGGGGCTTAAACAGATAACCACATGTCAGGGATACCATAGGGCAAATTTCTGCAACAGCCTACCAGTTGTACTCAGGAGTGTCTAAGATTCTAATAATGCTTAATTTTATTTGTGTGCAAATACAGAGATGAGCATGTATTTAAAAAATGCTGAAAATGGTCCATGTGTGTAACTGTACATTTATATATACATGCATGCATACAAAAAGTCATAGTAGATAGAAGGCCAGTCTTGCCACCTGTAACAACAATAAGAACCATCTTTAAGGCCAGCCAACTCCTTGGCCATACTATAAGCCCAGGTGTGGGAGAAATTAAGAACAAAGTAGAGGCATATGCCTACCAACCAGGGCACTGGACAGTGGGGATGTTTGTAAACTGTGTTTTATGAGATTGCCACAGTAGGTGGGAAGAGCTGGCAGAAATCTTGAAACCCTGGTGAATCAGGCCCTGGAAATACCACTGTTCAGGTTAGCACCTTAATCAGTGTGATGGGACTTCTCCTAAGAGTCAAAAATAGGGTGGCCCAGGGCTGCAGGTACCAAGATGATCAGCTATATGGAGGACACAAAAGCAAATGGCGCTCTTTCAAGGAGTGATACCACAAGATGGTAACACATACCAGAAGAAATCAAAAATAACAATCTCCCACTTGTTAGAAATACTTCCATGCAGATGGTGCTTACCACCACAAGGCCAAACCTTATGGATGTCCACATAGAAAGGACATCTTTCATGGAGAAGTTTGAAGCTCTTTGTTGTTCTGTCGCTGCTTGAATCCATTAGTATTTCCCTAAATCAAGCTAAGGGCAGTTACTTCCAGGTTAAAGGAATAGACAAAAACATCTTACTAATTGCTTGATGTGCATGTATATACAGGCTTTATGGCACCACCAAAAAAAAAATAAGCAGCCCCTTCATGACTCTTTCTCCAATAGTATCAAAATATCATTTGAACTCAACAAGTATAAAATGGGTGGGTAGATGTGTACAGACATCAATTACCATCTTGAAATCAAAACTGTATAAATGTTTAAAGCAATAACTTTTGGAGTGTAAAATAGACCATACCAGGCTTGGGAAGTATATTCACAAAATTCTCTGCAACCCTAATAAAACAGAGGGTTCATCATCCTAGGATAACTAAAGAACAATTATCACTGCCTCTCCAAAAAGGAAAAAAAAATGAATTCATAGACATTCTCAGAGCACATGGGAAACAAGTCAAAAATTTCCACCTAGCTTAACGCTGCAGCTTTGTATCATGACTCATTGTCCTGTTTCTGCATCCCCCCCAGGACTAAGCCAAACAAACCTGGACCCTTTGAACCTTTGGGGACAGCTACTATGTGTTCCCTGAATGTTGCCATTTTCACTTTCAACAATCCGAGGTCCTTCACCTAGCCCCATCTTCCATGGCCTCAGGGCCTTTCACCATCCAAGGTTCCCATCTCTGCATGCTTCCCAGTTCATCGATGTGCTTCCTCAATTGTCCAGCATTAATTAGCCATTCTGAGTTTCCTTTTCATTATGTGTAAGACAGGTAGGTATCAGAATAGGACCTACTTCAGAAAGTTCAGTTTGTGTAGAATGAAGTAAGCATTTTGAAAGCCCTCAGAGTATTCTATAAATTTGACCTGTTATTTTTATTACAAATACAGAGAATAGTGGGGGCCAGATTGTGAGATTTATTTTGCAATATGGCAAAATCAATGAGCTCAATATGTCCCCCCCCCCACCAGAGGCTAAGAAGGCAAGGACAAAGATTGACATGAATCAGGCTCATCCTTTTCTCAACTAAACCTGAGTTTTGAACAAGAACTGCCTCAGGCCTTCTCTTCAAGGCAACTAGGTAGTATAGTGGATAAAGTACCAAGCCTGGTAGCAGGAAAACTCTTCCTGAATTCAAATCTGGCTTTAGACACTCAGTTTCCTCATGTGTAAAATGAACTGGAGAATGAAATGGCCAAGAAAATGCCAAATGGGCTCATGGAGAGTCAGACACATCTGAACAACATGCCTCCTCTTGCAAATCCATTCTCTATTTTAACGGTTAACAGTACATACATTCATCAAAGCTCTTAGGCATGAGGAATTAAGAAACAGCACACATTTCTGTTGATTGAGACTCTAGATCAGTTCTAGAGAGCAGCCTTTCAGATCGATTTGCAGGGACTGATTTCAAAGGTTTCATTCTTAGAGCAGATGGAGAATGATCTGGTTCAGTGTCATGGCTAAGGGAATTGATTCTTCCAGACAGAAACCAAGCCAAGGAGAAAGAATGTTGTAGTCAGAGTCTTTATTCCTTCTCCTTGGTTTTTGAGAGGATTATGGCTGGAACAGAATTATAAGAGCATAAGATTATAAATATGGGACTGAAAGGGACTTTGGAAGTCTCTATTTCACAGATGAGGAAGCTGAGGGCCAAAGAGATCATTGCCACTTACTGCCTGTGTAACCTTGAGAGAATCATGGCACATCTCTGGACTCAATCATTTCATCTCCAAAGTGATTGGTTTGGGCCAACTGGCCTTTAGGTTCTGATCCTGGAGCTTACATTTCTTATCCAAGTCATGCAGCTGCTTTAGGGTGCATAAATGTAGCCTGAACAAACAACATACATTTTGCTCCAAGATGGCAGATGACTGACTTCGAAGGACCTTTTACAAATCCCCCCCAGTTGAGAGCAACCCATCGCCCAATGCCCACTCAGATGGCACCTTCTCAAGAGGACTGAGGCCGTCTTAGTTACTTCCATATCCCTCTTGCCATCCAGCTCGCAGATAAAGGGCTCAGTGACCACAGATTAAATCACAATGGATGAGATCTTGTGAAATAGGCGTCATCAATTAAAGTCCGGGAGTCATAGTGGAAAGAGACTCAATCTAGAATTAGAAAGACCTGCGGTAAAATGATGCTATGACACTAGCAATTTTCATCTTTGATCTCTCTGAGCCTCAGTTTCCTTGTCTGCATAATGGGGCTAACAACATCCGCAATACTTATTTCCCTGGGCTCTTGTGAAAACCAGGTGAAGTAACGTTGACAAGGCTGTCTACTGTTGTAGAAGTAGAGCCATAGTCAGGGCGTGTTAGCCTGACACCGTCATTCACAGCACCATGAATCCTTATCTATAAATCTTCAAAGGAAGCAAAGTGAGGGGCTAAAGGCTATACACATTAAATTGTTTGGATGCCAGTACCATTGAAAGAGGCAGAAATTCAAAGCAAAATGGAACAAAGGGATCCACGTCATTTGGCTAATAAAATGTTGATTCTGTACCCCCAAGGTCTATGTTGATTACTTTAAACATCTCCATCAGTGCCAAGTTCTTGTACTTGTAGTCACAAAAAAGGACCCAGAGAGTGGAACAGCAAGTCCAACATCCACATCCTGTCCTGGCAACATAGCAATAGGGGCCCAGGGATAGCATCTAGAACTTGAATGTAGGACTGCCACACCCAAAATGGAATGGACAACGGGAGCACCTTATAATTGGTCTACACTGAGCAGGGTGAGCCCACACTGGCACAATACATTCATTCAACTGCTAGAGAACGAATTTTGACCTTTGATTTTCAAAGCATTTTCACATCCTTAACATATTTGAGTCCTATAATAACTCGGGGAGGTACCTTGTACAGGTATTGCTCTTCCCATCTCATAGATCCCAACACTTTCCCAGAGCCATGCCACTTATAAAGAGTGGCACCAAAATAGCAAGCATGTCCTCTGACTCTGCACCCCAGACTTAACCCACTGCTCCTGCAACCTCTGACACATATTCAAACACAGTCTAATAATGTGAGCAAGTATGCCAACTGAATTAAGTTGAGCTCAATTAAGAACATGCATCAAACAAATTATTTTAGGGAAATTTGAAGGGAAAACTCATTTTTAAGCTATTGTGCCTAATGTCTATCCCCAATCAGCAAATCCACTGCTTCTGCTCTTATCCTAGTGTTAATTCATCACATTGTAAAAGCCAGGATCCTCACTCATCAAAATTCCACTGCTCTCCCTACTACCATTAGAGAGGGGGCACCCTTACAAACAAAAGAGCAAACAGAGGCTTAATCTCTTACTTTGTTTGCTTTAACTAGTCTGATATGCTAACAACTCCTAATGAAGAGAGAAGGCAACTGCTATATTACAAACCATAACATTGAGAGTGTGGTCAACTATTAGGTCTGTATCCCAAAAGAGATTTTTTCAAAAAGGGAAAGGACCTATTTGTACAAAAATATAGATAACAGCTCTCTTCTGGAGGTAAAGAATTAGAAATTGAGGTGAAACCCATCAGTTGGGGAATGGCTTAACAAGGAGTTGCATGAGATTATGATGGAATACTATTGTACTATAAGAAAGGATGAGCAGGAAGCTCTCAGAAAAACCTGGAAAGACTTGTATGGGCTGATGCAAAGTGAAATGAGCTGTGAACAAAGTAACAGCAATATTGTAAGATGATCAACTGTGACTTAGCTATCCTCATAATTCAATAATCCAAGACAACTCTGAAGGACTTATGATGAAAAATGCTCTCCATCCCCAGAGAAAGAACTGATGACGTCTGAATACAGATGGAAGCAGATTTTTTTAACTTTCTTTATTTTTCTTGAGTTTTTCATCTGTTTCTTTCACAACATTACTATTATGGATATGTTTTGCATGACTACACACGTGTAACCTATATCAAATTGCTTGCCTCCTCAATGAGGAAGAGTGGGGAGGGAGAAAGGGAGAGAATTCAAAGTTTTTTTTAAAAATGTTTGAAATTGTTTTTACATGTGCCTGGGGAAAAATAAAAAACTAAGTGAAAAAAAATAAAACAAAAATAAAGAGTGTGGCCAGACAAATGGATAATTTTGATTATATTAAATTAAAGAGTTTGAACAAACAAAACCAATGCAACCAAGATTAGAAGGAGAGCAGAAAGCTAGGAAACAGTCTCCAAACAAACATGTCTTCAGGTATCTAAAGGGATGCCACACAGCAAATGTCTCTGATAAATGCTTCATTTCTCAAATATATAGAGAACTGAGTCAAATTTATTTTTAAAAAGCCACTTTTCAATTGATAAGTGGTCAAAAGATATGAATAAGTAGTTTTTAGGTGAAGAAATCAAAGTCATCTGTAGTCATATGAAGAAATGCTCTAAATCACTAATTATTTGACAAATTCAAATTAAAACAATCCGAGGTACCACCTCATACCTATCAGATTGGCTAATATGACAGAAAATGGAAATGGTGGAGGGAGTGTGGGAAAAATGGGACACTAATGCACTGTTGGTGGAGTTGTGAAATGATCCAACCATTCTGCAGAACAATTTGGAACTATATCCAAAGGGCAATCAAACTGTGCATACTCTTTGATCCAGCAATACCACTACTAAGTATGTATCCCAAAGAGGGGGAAAGGATTAACATGTAAGAAATATTTATAGCAGCTCTTTTTGTGGTGGCAAAGAACTGGAAACTGAGGGGATGCCCTTCAGTTGGTGAATGTTCAAACAACTTGTGGTATATGAATGTAATGGAATACTATTATATTATGCTATAACAAATGATGAGCAGGCAGATTTCAGAAAAACCTGGAAAGGCTTATATTAACTGACATAAAATGAAATGAACAGAACCAGGAAAACATTGTACATATCATTTGCAACACTGTGCAGTGATCAACTATGAACAACTTAGCTCTTCTCAGTAACACAATGACATAAGACAATTCCAAAGGAATCATGATGGAAAATGCTATCTATATCAATGACTAATACGGAAATATGTTTTATATGATTGCACATACGTAACCTACATCAAATTATTTAACTGTCTCAGGGACAGGGTGGTGAGGGGAAAAGCGAGATAATTTGGAACTCAAAATTCTTTTAAAATGAATATTAAAAATTGTCTTTATATGCAATTGGAAAAAATAACATACTATTTTAAAAAAGAGAATAACTCACTAGCCAAAGACCATGGGAAGCAATTCTTTCTTACCTTGATGGCACACCAAGGTGCTAGAGACAATTTAGGACAGAGCTCTCAAACAAGAGGAAAGGCAAGCTAGTCTAGGGTCCAGTCTCACTGGTTACAGTCCCCCATCTCCCATCAGACCATATAGACCAACTTTCTATGTCCCTCCAACAACCCCCAGGGACACCCAAACAAACAGGATCCCAACTCAAGGTTCCTTTTACCCCAGGGGAGAAAGAAAACAAAGATAAGAAAGTACATAACTGGGTAGCCACACAAGTGTGTGTGTATTGGGTGAGGGGGGAGGTTTGGTAGTTGTTAAATATTTGAAGGGTTATCCAGTAGAAGAGGTGCAAACCTTGCTCTGCTTGGCCCCAGAAGGAAGGACTCACACAATGTGAGGAAGTTGCTAAGTGATTTTTATTTCAATGTAAAGAAAACTTTCCTAACAATGGCCACAATCCAAAAAGTGGACTGGGCTTGGGGAAGTAGATATGATATCCTTATAAAATTTGCAGATCAACCACAGCTGGAAGGGAATTAACATGACAGATGATGGAATTAGGCTTCAACAAGATGATCTCAG
Source organism: Pseudochirops corinnae (assembly GCA_028646515.1). Taxonomy (NCBI): domain Eukaryota; kingdom Metazoa; phylum Chordata; class Mammalia; order Diprotodontia; family Pseudocheiridae; genus Pseudochirops; species Pseudochirops corinnae. The sequence continues at coordinate 1,265,457 of CM053586.1, read as the reverse complement.
TAGAGTCAATTAGCAGGATGTGTTAAGATGAAATGTAATAGATGAAATGTGTTAAGATGAAATATAATCTAGGTCAAGTTGTCCATTTGGGTTCCAAAACTTAAGTTCACAAAACATTAAGTTTACAAAGGCAATATAGAGAGGTATGGCTAAACAATCACTAATGTGGAAAAGAATTGGAGGTCATAGTGTGCCACAAGCTCAAAACAAGTCAAGAGGATTAGGTGAAAGCAGTAAAAAAAAAAAATCAGTGATGCTGTCTTAGGTTAAACCTGTATTAGGAACATGCAATTGTCCTGTTATGTCCTGTTATGTCCTGGATCAGAGTCCATGTGGAGCTCTGGAGACCACAGTTTAAGGAAAGACATTCATTGGTCATCTAAAAAGTGGCAGAGGAGGGAAGCCAGACTGGGGAAGAGTCTTATACCCAATTATGGGGAAGGATCATAGAAATAACTGGGAATGTTTGGCCTGGAGAAAAGAAGACTTGGGAGTGGGCAGGAAGAGACATCAAACATGGCTCCAGGTATCTAAAGGGATGCCACATAGAGGAAGAATTAAATTTCTGTGGAAGTCCAGATGCAGAACCAGAGTCATTGGAGGAAATGCAGAGATTTCAGTTTTGTGTAATGGCCCCACCTGAGGACCATGTGACTACACGTCATAAGCCTTCTAGAGGGGCAAGGCTACAGGATCCTGCCACCCCAGCACATGGTACCAAGGCAAATGCAAAAACAAAACGTGACTCAACTCACATACACACACACACACACACACACACACACGCACACACACACCAAACAACCTACCTCCACCACCAAGTTCATAAAGGTTATAGATACTCTGATCACATACAGATGCATTTGTCCTGTGGGAAATTATTTAAAGTAACAAACACAAATATCCCTGTATCCCTCATTCTCATTGGCTCAGCCCCCACACACTCATCTGCCAGCTGCACTTGAAGTAAAAGCAAATAACATGCCCCTGATGTCCTTTCTCCCAATGTGACCTTAGCCACCCAACCTCAATGCCATCCATGGTAGAGAGTCATGACTTAGCAGAAGCTTTGATGAACAAGCAGCAGGAAGAGGTGGTACAAAGGGAGCAGGCTTGCCAGCTGCAGTAAGTTCTACCAGAGCTGTAAAACACGCGCTCAATGCTGGTGTTTATAAAGTGCTTTAAGATTTGCAAAGCACTTTACAAAGATCTTATTCTATCCTCCCATCCCTGGGAGGGAGATGCTACTATTATCCCAAAGGAGGGAACTGAGACAGACAGTGACTTGCCCAGAGTCCCCCAGCTAGTAAATGCCTGAGGCGGGATTCCTGACTCCAGGTCCAGCACTCTATCTACTGGATAACTAAATTCAGAGGGGGCTTCAGGCACTTTAAGCCATTTTCCTTTCTCATCTCCCACCCCTCATAGAACTTTCAGAGAAGTACATGGGTTAGCAAGGTAAAGGGAGGGGAGATGTGTCTCACAGGGCCCCAGGGCTGCTGGGCACTGCCTCTAGCTGCAGTTTACCCTCACTTCCTCCTAGTTTGTCTTTTCAGAGTAGTCTGACATCCCATACCTACCAGCTGCTAGTCCTTCTGCCCCACCTGTCATAGTGAACAGGGAGGAGCTTGGCTAGCTAACAGTGCCCCTTCTCTGGCCTCAGTCTGTTTACTGGGCCCACTTTACGGAAGGAAGTTCATTGAGTTCAAAGGCCAAGGAACTCAGGGATCTCAAAGTAATGGCCATTGGCCTCTAGATGGACATTTACAATCTTATCCTGGCGGAGTGACCCAAGATGAGGCTAACCTCTAGGAAATGTGCTAACCATTAGAGCTGTCCAAAAGCAGAAGGTGCTGCCTTAGGGTAGGAGTGGGGGGCCTTATCCCACAAAGTCTACAGCCACACAGGAGCCAGCTCACAGTCTCAGGAAGTCTTGATCACTTCAGCCCTGGCTGACCCTGAGCAAGTTGTAATTCCTCAGGACCTGTTTCCTCATCTGTAAAATGAAAGGGTAACAATTTATTTTTGCAAGCTCTTCTGGTTCTGAGGCTCTAGGATTTTTAGAGGGGAGGGAAGAAGCTGGAGAGCAGCATCCCTTTCTGTAGAGTATCCTGAAGGAGAGGAGGTGAAAAGAATACCAAAGAACTCCACTGAATCTCTGAGGTTGAACAAAGTGGAGTCCAGGGATATACCTGGGTACCACTGAGTGTCTCAAAGGTTTCAAGCAATGCTGGGGACCCCGAGGCAGAGCTGACCATCCAGGCCCATGGAAACATCCACATATTTGGCACAATTCTGCCTCAGGGAGGGCTTCTGGAGGAAGGCAGATTTCACGGGTTCTTGGATGGAGGTAGTTAAGGGTGCCACCTTACTGCCTCATGACAGGGATAACAATCCAAGAGCTGGCTCCAGGCCCAAGGGGTAACAATACCAACCCCAATTTAGTTCTTAAATAAAAAACTGGAGCCAATAAGCTGACTAGCACATCACGGAGGTGCTGGCAAGCTGGCCAATCCCCAAAAGAGCAAGACGCACATGCCTCCATTCTTGAGATGACTAAGGACCAATGATGATATTTGCAGCTAGTAGGGAACAAAGCCTGTGGCCTGACCCAAGAGATACTGGGCTTTGGGCTGGCCATTGGTGGGCTCCCTGAACCTCCCTTTCTCAGTCTGATGCCATCCTCGGGCAAGAGGGGGAAATCAGTTTATTGCCCACCTACAGCTTGTGTAGACACTGACAAGCCTCCTGAGCCTTTCCTATTGTAAAACCAGATAATTGTGTTGATTGTCACTTGCTATTTAAAGAGAAACTAGCTCATGAATGTCACCTGCCTCCTCAGCCCTCTGCCGTGTCTGTCCCACCTCAGAGACATTCAACAAGTCAAAGAAAAGTTTCGTCAACCAAGTCAAGGAGAGTTGTTGAGAAGGAAAAAACCCAGAGACCTCCAAGACCTCCTCACCCCACCCCAACCCAAGTGAGGCGGGGATGAACCTGAATGGGAATCCAAGCTGGAGGAACAACTGATGGGGGATGGGCACTCCCCTCCCCCATTGGGCATTTTCATTCCTCTTTCAACTTGGAGAACAAGTGTGGGGCTTGGGCCCCAGGGGTATCTTCTGTCACAGCAGATTTCCATTAAATGCTATGCCTGTGTGGTCACTCTCCCCAGCTTCCAGGCCTTGGAGAAGCATAGCCAAGGGTATCCCCATCCCATGTACCATCTCCCCAGGCCAAATCTCTGATAGGTGGCCCAAGATAGGGTCCGTCTCCCCCACTGCCAAGTATTTGACTCGAGTCCCTCACCTTCTCTTTGGAACCAATCAGAAAACTTTTGGTCTATAGCCAGGACTTGTTAAATACCTGGAATCTTCTTAATTGGACACTCTCACCATTAACCAGATCATTCATTTATTTGGATCTCCACCTTAAGAGGAAAGAGAAAAATAAGGTGGTAGGAATTTATGATGAAGAAAGCCTTACACAGATTCCAGGCCCTATCCTGATGTTATTCTCTATCCATCTCAATTCCCCAAAATAATGGATATTAAGGGATGACCCAGGGATCCTACAAGTTCTTCTATGTTAATATTTAATATATGCATAATGCATATATACATGTACATAAATTCATATAAACACATACACATATGTATGTATATAGACCTATATTTCTATCTATCTACCTATCTATCTACAAAACTTATATTCTGGGCGCCCTCTGTACTAAGGAAGTCAAGGGAAGTAATGGATTTTGGAAAGATTTTGCTTTGTCTTTTTTTTTTTGTAAAAGGTTTTGTTTTTCTTTTATTCTTCTTTTAAATTCATTTATTTATTTTCTTGTTTACATCATTCATTTCCACGAGATTTTGAGTTACAAATTTTCTCCCCATCTTTCCCCCACCCACCACCCCAAAACAGCCATCCCACTGTATAACCCCTCCCCCAATCTGCTCTCTCCTATGTCCTCCCCCATTGCCCCTCTGACTTTCTGGTAAGGCAAGATGGATCTCCCTACCCCAGTGCCTGTATATCTTAATTCCCACTTGCATGTAGTTAATAATAATTTTATATATATACACACACACATATATACGTATATATACATGCATATATATATATATATATACATATATATTTTTTAACATTTGATTATAGAACTTTCAATTCTAGATTCTTTCCCTCCTTCATCACCCACCCCCACTGGAAGGACAAGCAATTCAATACAGGCTGTACATGTGTAGTTATGCAGAACATCTCCACAATGGACGTATTGTGAGAGACTGATTATATGTCCCTCCTTCCTATCCTGCCCCCACCTTGTTCTATTCTCTACCCTGTCCCTGTCCCTTTACAGAAATGTGTGCTTCCAGCAACCCTTCCCCCTGGAAAGATTTTTCTTACATAGGTTCAAACTTTTTAAATTTAAAATTTTGAGGTTAACCTTACTTGGCCAGAATGCTCTCCCTCCCTCAGCTAAACAACATTATGACATTGGGAGAGGGGGAGGGTTTACTGTATTTACAATAAAGATGGAGCATGCAGAAGGAAGGGGGAAAGATCACCACAAGTAGAAGTTAAAGGTAAGAATTGCCTATGAGCCACAGAAAAATTACCAAACCAAGACCCCTCATGTCTGAATCACTGTTGCAAAGGCTGGTTTTCCCAATTCCTTCTTATTCCAAGACTCTTTTCTTCCACATCCAACTCCCTCACCCCTACTACTTCAGCAGGCCCAGTCCCAAACCTACAGTTTAGCCTACTGGACCTACTGTGCAAACTCCAGTTGTGTCCCTGCTTCTAAGCCTCTCTCATTCTGGAAAGTTCTCCCTCTGTGAGTCTATGCTGCCCACTCTCTCTACTCCCAGCTCATTATTAGCTTGCTTGGATCAGAAATCATTGTTTCTTCCTATCTGCAGTTCTATGACTCCTTCCAACATCACTGAGGTCAGTGGGTTTCCTGAAATATCTCCTCGATAATAGTGCATCCCCTAGTACAGGGTAAGTGCCTCATGGTCAAGGACCGACTTGTTTTTATGTCCCTAGCAGCTGGCACAGAGAAGGTACCTAAATGTTTGTGGTCTGTAAAGGAAAACTTTAAAAAGACTTTAGAACTCTGTTCAACTCAATGACCAACCAGGACTCCAGATGACTGAAGAGGAAGCATCTTGCTGCCCCCTTCTTGGAAGAAGGGGATAGTCTAGGAACCAAAAGAGATAATTACAAAGAAGGAATTTCTTTTTTACTTGGGGGGAGGAGAGGGGGAACTAGTGAGTAGGAGGACAAAAAAGGGGAGAGCACCAATGACACTTTCAGAGAAAGGCACAGAAGAGAAAGTGGCTGAGAGGGGAGCACAGGTACATTGGACAGCTCCCTGCCTAATAGGCCCTTTGAAACACCAGGAGCATGTAATGGAAACTGACAGTTCTGTGACCAACCCTATTTTCTATTCTTTGTGCACAGAAACACTCACGTTGGTTGCTATTTGTCAAGCTCAGAATAACCAAAAATAAAAATGTATTTTAAATAAATGACTGAATAGACAAATACAAATGAAGAGACAGAAGATACAGAAACATGCATAGATAAGAGTCATAGAAAGCTGGATAGATGATAGACAAATGATAAACAGAGATAGAGATATGGGTAGATGGAGTTAGATAGATAGAAAGATAAATAGATAGATGGATAGATAGATAGTTAGACAGACAGAGATAGACAGATAAGTGATAGAGATATAGAGAGACACATAGATGATAGATGTAGAAAGATGGACAGAGAGGTGATAGATGGAGATACATATAGACAGATGGATACACAGATACCTGTTGTCCAATCAGTGAGGTCTTATTAGGCACCTACTATGTGCTATAGGCATCCTACTGATTGCTGAGGAGACAAAACACAATGAATAGTGACTTCCAAAGCAAAGGCCCACTCTCCCAAAATGTGGATGCCAGGCTTCTGATCTCTGTAATCCTGGAACCTGAAGGCCATGTCCAAGGCCAAGATATGTCTGTCTGTCTGTCTGCCCAGGATCATTCACCTTCCTGTGTACACTCTTTATAAAAAGGGGGAGGGCACCAAACCTTCTCCCCAAGAAAAGGAGGGAAGGCAGGACAGGGATGGCAGCCAGAATGGCAGCAAGTTTTAGAATTCTGGCTTGAGCTCTCACCTCCATTTCTTCCAGTCTCTCTGGAGGCCAGCATAGGACAAGGAATTAGGAGAGCTGGGTCAAGTCCCGGCTTTGCCACCAACTAGTAGTATGACTTAGGGTGAGTCATCCTCTTTTTGGGCCCCACTTTCATCCTCTAGGCAGTGTGGGGGAAGTGCTAGGTGATCCCTCCAAGGCATCTTTCCCATTTGCTTATACAAATGGTTTGCCCACAGCCATGAGGAGAGCTGCCTGGGCTCATAGCCAGCATGTGCTTTCCATCACTCCCTCCAAAAGGCAGTTGAGCCAAGCCATCCCGGTGCCATCTTAGCCCAGGGCTATCTTGGTCTCAAACTCAAAACTTTGCCTTCACTAGGAGGTAAAATTACCCAATTGAGCCCACTTTCCACTTTTCTTTGGCCAAGACTGGCTGCCCCAGGGGGAGCCCTTCCTTGGCAGCAAGCAAAATAACCTATTGCATTATTAACTGGTTAATTAATGAGTTGATTAATAGAGTTGGAAGTCCTGACTGATGGCTTAATCAAGAGGGCAAGGACTACAGCTGGCTGCAGGCCCAGAACCATCACTAGGTGACTCAATGATGTTTTAGTCCTGATACTCTGCAGAAATAGGACCAAATTGGGGGAGCCCAATGATTCTGCAGCGGCATACATGCCCACAGGGGCCATACACCAGGCCCCATCCAAACTAAGCTGGAATGAAGCTCCAGGTGCCCCTCACTGGTGCCTGGCATTATTTCAGGAAATTTAGTAACCAAGGCTCCCATGATCTTGCCCTCTGTCAAGGTGCTTAGTTAGTGAGAAAGATATGTGCCTTAGGGATTGGAAAAAAGAGGGGAGGACAGGACCTCCCCTATCACCTTGGGAGTCTTGTGTTATGACCTCCAGAGTTGCTCCAGGGCTTAGGGAGAAGCCCACTGTCCCTCCACCCCTGACATAAGCAAAGCCAGGCACCATCAGGCTTGGGAGCCCAGTTGGTTTGTCACTCCTTCCCTTGGCTAGGCTGAGTTCCCCAAGCCCCAGCTCACCTGGGAGAAAAGCAAGCTGTTTCCTCTGTTCCTGCTCCCCCTAAATAGAAGAGTACTTGCTTCTTTCAAGGATCAGTTTCTACACGATCACTTTAACTGTGGGAATCTCCTGCCAATATTTCATATCTGCTCATGAATCATCCTTTGCCCCCTTAGATCTGGTCCTTACTGGTGGTATGACCCAGGGCAAGTCACTTAATCTATTTAAGCCTCAGCTTACTCATCTGTAAAATGGGGGGGGGGGGGGGCAATAATTGTCCCCGCCTCCCAGGGTTGTTGTGAGAGTCACAAAAAAGGAGTTTCCAAATGCTCTGCAAACCTGAAAGGGCTGTGTATAAGCTAGCTGTTGTCCTTACTATTTGCTACTCTTACGGCTGTAATTGCTGACATTACCACTGTTCTTACCACCTCAGCCAGTCACTCCGGGAGGTCACAGATCACTGAAATGCAGCATGGTGCTGGCTCGATTCTTCAAATCCCATCCCATCGAGTCACTGCCACATCCCTCCCATGTGGCATTCCTCCCCTCGTCTCCATGTCTTCACACTGGCCATCTCTCATGCCTCATGGAGGCATGGTGCCTGCCCATTCCACTGAAGATGACATCACCCCACAAATGACATTGGCGACCTGCTTCCAGAAGCCTGGTGCCTTCACAGAAATTCCTCTGCACTGACCTACTGGGCAGTTGGGAGCACCTTTTTCCCATTGGCTTTTTCAATGGAATGGTCAGCTTCTTTAAGGTGGCCTGACTCAGAACCTGCCAGGGCTCTTGCTGCATTAGTGTTTCAGAACAAAGGACTCTGATTCCCCTCATGCAGTGAGGGAGGGGAATCTGAGGGCTGCCTCCTCCCCCCACCTAAGGCCAGGTGACCCTTTCATTCACACTCTGTTGTAGGTGCTGGGAGAGGAGGCTTTGATCTGGCTCAGGGACCTTTAAGTCCAGACCAAATGTTGAATCCAGCCTAGCAGTGACACTGTAAGGAGCAAGGGTCCCAGACTCATGCCCAGCAGATGTCAGGTCTGCCGGCCTTGGACTTGAATTTGGTGAGACTAATGCTATGTCGGTCCCTGAGCCAGCTCCTTCCCTGAGACCAAGGTGGTATTGGGGGGGAGGGGGTTCTGCCCCCAATGATTTAGGTAAAATATTTGTATATTTGTTATAGACCCATATCTTTTGAAGTGAATTTTTCTTCCTAAAAGCTAACCCAAAGGAAAAGTGGTTAAATGGAACTGGGAGGGCCACCAGTGTGCTCTCAAGCTGCTGCCCTCAGGACACTGAAGGTCCTGGAAGGGCAGGGCAGGAAATATAACAGGCCTGGCTCAGGCCTGGAGGGTCAGAATCACAGCTGGAATGCTGAAATTCACTCAGTCCTCACCTGTGCCTCCAAGAATTCTGTCCTTCCCTTAAGAGAAAGCTCAAGGGCCATCTTCTCCACAAAGCCTTCCTGACTCCTCCCCAAACCACCTTCACTTTATTTTGAGTTCACGCTGTGTACACTTATTTAGACACATGCTGCCTCACCCAAAGAATGCAAACTCCATATGGGTAGAGCCTATTTCTCCTTTTTGTCTTTGTATTCCCAGAATCTGACACAGGGCCTGACACCCAGTGGACACTTAATAAGTGTCTATTAATTTACTGATTGACTTGATATTAGTTATGTAACCTAACGTTCCCCAAGTCTTAATTTTCATATCCATAAAATAAGTACAATGCTCTCAAAATTTCCTAATATCCAGGGTAATTGTGGAAATAAAATGAAACAGAGTAACACTGGGCCAATCACTCCCCCTTCATGAAGAATTTGTAAATCTCTTCTGTACATATTACCTACGTCCTGAGTTGAAGGAACTTTGCAAACCTTAGAAATGCCATAGAAATGAGATCAGGGTTTGTGGGGGGTGAGGAGAGGGCTGTGGAACCAAGATGGTGGGATAGAAGCACCAACTTGATGTGGACTCTGGCTCCAAACAGTTCCAATACCTGTAAAAAATGACTCTAAACAAATTTTAAAGCTACAGAACCCACAAAGTGACAGAGAGAAACAAATCTCCCACTGAAGGCAGCCTGGCAGGCCAGCAGGAAGAGGCTATCACATCAAGCTGGGAGCTAAGCCCAGTCCTGCAGGAACCACATGTTTCCAGCCCCAGGGCAGGCCTGACCAGCTGGGGCCAGAGCAGACTTCAGGACAGTGGATCACCAGCAGCTGCGGTGGTTTCCAGACTTCTCAACCCATAAACACCAAAGACAAAGTAAAAGGTCAGTGGGGAACTCTGGTGGAATAGAGGTGGAAGGAAGACTGCAGTCTGGCCCCCGCCCCCAGGGCCAGAAGCAGCAGAGGCTTGGCTGCTATGCCACATAGCTGCCTCAGGAGCTCCTGGCCTACAGATTGTAGGGGGACCAAGCAACCATTCAGAGGGTAATTGCTCTTGATTTAATCTGCTTGGATCTGGATCACAGTCTTGGGTAGTGGTCTTGGGGTGTGTGTCCAATGAGCCAGAGCTTGAGAGCTTGTGGGGGCTGTAGAGAAGGTAGCCTCCTAATAGCTTTGGCAGCTGTGAAAACCCCAACAATTTGGGACAAAGCTCTCTCCATTTTTGGGGACAAAAAAGGATCAAGACATGGAGTGAGAGGAAGATAGCAAAGTCAGAACTCCTGCACCAAAAGCCTCCAAGAGAAATATGAACTGGTTATAGGCCATGGAGGAGCTCAAGAAGGACAGGGTCAAAGGAGAAAATAGAATAAGTGGGGGGCAGGATAGGATGGAGGGAAATATAGTTAGTCTTTCACAATATAACAATTATTGAAATGATTTGGGTAACTACACATGTACAACCTATTTTGAATTGTTTATCTTCCCAGTGGGGGGGTGGGTGAGGATGGAAGAAGGGATAAAATCTGGAACTCAAAGTTTTAAAAACAAATGTTTAAAAAAATTGTTTTTTACATGCAACTGGGAAATAAGATATACAGGATCCATCTTGCCCTACTAGAAAATTAGGGGGAGTGATGGGGGAGGATATGAGTGAGAACGGATTGGGAGAAGTGGTATTCAATAGGCTTGCTATTTTGGGGTGGGGGTAGGGGAAAGACCGGGAGAAAAATTGTAACTCAAAATCTTGTAGAAATGAATTTTGGAAACTAAAAATAAATAAATAAATACAATTAATTAATTAATTAATTGGGTAAATAAATGAATAAATTATAAACTGAAAAAAAAAAAAAAAGAAATGAGATCTGTTAGGATTCCAGTGTCCAGGAAAGCACTTGACAAACATATAACCAAATACTATTACTATCATTAGCCAATGAAATTGACCTGGCAAAATGGTCATTATTTCTGGTTCCTAGAATCCACTTCCCTGCCTTTCTGGCACTGGAATCATTTCAGTCTAAGCAGATGAGCCCTTTTGACCCCCTTCCCTCCATCTCCATCATGCCTCCAGGCAAGCTCCTCCCTCCCCCCTATCCCTCCCCCACCCCTTTATGGCCGTGGGTTGCAGTGGGACTAATCGTTTCTTGGCACCCTGGATGAATCCCAGCATGTTAGAGCTGGCAGAGATCACAGATGCTGTCATTCAGCCTCCTTTTGAAGACCTCTTTTGTGAGGGAGGCTAGCCCATTCTCCTTTGGGGTAGCTTTCATTGTGAGGAGGGTTGTCCCGACATCAAGCCTAAATGAGCTTTATTGCAGCTTCTCTCCATTATTTTGGTCCTCTGGGGCCAAAATGAACAGATTTAATCCCTCTTCTAACAAAGCAGATGACCACATGATTAAAATTACTTTTCTTGTGTCTTCCAAGTGTCTCTTTTTCCTCCCTGGGACTCTTAACTAATCCCCAGAAACTCGGATTGCTTGATAAAAGTTGCCTCATTTTCACACACACACATCTCAAGAATACTTCTCTTGCCTCAGCATTCAGTCTGCCTACCCCAGTAAGGGTTATATACCAGCTTACCCCTGGTGTCTGGACATCCAAAAGCTCCCTCTTTTTCATCCAAACTCAGTCCTGGGTTCCATGAAACCCTTCCTTTAGCCACTACCTGTCCAGGGATTGATGTTTAGAAGATGGCTGAATGACTATTCACAGTTGGGACCTGGGTCTCTCACAATATTGCCCACCGTAGTTCGGAGTTGCAGTCCAAAGATGGAGAGGAGTGCTTGTAGTAAGACCCAAGGGAGCAGGGGCCCCGGTAACATTTTAAGGCAAAGAGGAGCACTAGCAAGGTAGCTGGTCACAGTTCTAGGACCAATAAGAGTGCCTAGTGCTGTAGGCTGCAGTGGCACAGAGGCCCTTCCTGGGAAAAAATGAGAGAGCAGACCAGGAGGGAACTGACCACACCTCCCCTCCCCAATACACCCCCCCGGAAGCACCAAAAACTTGCAGACCCCCAGAACTGAAAACAGCAGCATGAAAATGTCTGAAGCTTGGGACAGGGTCTCCCCACCCCCAAGGTGAGCAGAGCCCAACTTTAACACAGTTTGAAGCAAAGAAATAGATTGAAAAAATGAACCAACAATAACAAGAACTTGACCATAAAAAGCTACTACAATGGCATGGAAGAAACAACACATAAACTCAGGAAAAGACAATGTGAAAATAACTATGAAAAAAGCATCAAAGAAAATTAAAATTGGACATAAGCAGAAGAAGAATTCCTGGAAGAATTAAAGAAAGGGATAAGACTGTTGGGGGAAAGATAAAATAATACAAGAAAGTTATGAAAAGAGAGCCAACAACTTGATAAAAGGAACAAAAAATTATAATAACACCTTAAAAAGCAGAATTGACCAAATGGAAAAAGGACAAAAGTTTACTAAAGAAAATTATCTCTTGAAAATGAGAATGGAGCCAGTGGAAGCTAGTGAATCTATGAGACATCAAGAAATAATAAAACAAAATCAAAGGATGAAAAAATAGAAGAACACAAGACTGAAAAAAAAATCTGACCTGGAAAATAGATTGGAGAGAGAAAATTTCAGGATTTTTAGACTACCAGAAAGTCATGACAAAAAAAAAAAGAGATTAAACATCACATTTCAAGAAATTATAAAGGAAAACTATACTGATAACTTAGATCCAGAGGGTAAAACAGAAATGGAAAGAATCCACTGAATACCTCCTGAAAGAGACCTAAAAATAAAAACTCCCAGAAATATTACAGCTGAATACTAGAGCTCCCAGGTCAAGGAGAAAATACTGCGAGCTTTCAGAAAGAAACAGTTCAAATATCAGGGAGCCATAGTCAGGATCACACAAGATTAACAATTTTCATGTTAAAGAAGCAGGGGTTTGAAATATGATAGTCTAGAAGGAAAAGGAGCTAGAATTACAACCAAGAATAATCTACCCAGCAAAACTGAGCATAATCTTTCCGGAGACAATTGATATTAGAGGACTTTCAAGCATTACTGATGGAAAGACCAGAGCTGAATAGAAAATTTGACATTCAAACAGAGGACTCAAGATCAACATAAAAAGGTAAACATGAAAGAATAATCCTAAGGGATGAAATAAAGTTAAACTGTTCACACTCCTGTATGAGAAGAATATGCATGTACCTACTTAGAACTTTATCATTATTAGTGCAGTCAAAAGGAGTTTACACAGAGGGCATAGGCTAATTCTGAGTTAATTCTATTGGAATGATCTCCAAAAAGAGGTAGGGGAAGAAAATTTGAAAATCAAGGTATTGTGGAACTGAATCTTGTAAACTAAAAGTAAACAAACCAATTAATAAAGACCAAAAAAGGGAGAAAAAAAGAAGAATGAAGAGATGAGAAAGAGGGAGGCCCTGGGAGAAGGAAGAAGGGAGAGGTACAATGGAGAAAGTTTCTCATATGAAAAAGGTGCACAAGCAAGAGCTTTTATAGTGGAAGGGAAAATGTAGAGGTGTGGCAGGCAATGCTTGAACCTCACTCTCATCAGAATTGACTCGAGAGAAGCATATACCTATCAATTAGATATGTGTGTGTGTAATATATATATATGTATATGTATTTATACATATGTATATATATACATATGTGTGTATATATATATTATACACACACGAACACACAGACACACACATGTATATGTATATATACATATATATTCTCTGTCTCACACATATACATACACATACACACAGCATTGTGTATAGGAATCTAACATACCCAATGAGGAAATAGAAGGGAAAAAGAATAAGAGAAGGGAGAGAATGATAAAAGGGAGGACAGATTAAGAGAGGCAGTGGTTAGAAACAAAACAGACTTTCAAGGAGGGAGAGGAGAAAAAGAGAGAGAAGGATAAACAGAAGAAAATGTGAGAGGGAGAAACACAGTTTTCAACTGAATATAAATGGGATGAGGTCACCTATAAAATGGAAGAAGATAGCAGAATGGATTAGAAACCAGAATTCAACAGTATGTTGTTTACAAGAGACACACTTAAAAGAGAAAGACAGAGTTAAAATAAATAGTTGGAGCAAAAGCTAATATACTTCAGCTGAAGTAAAAAAGGCAGGGGTAGCAATCAGGATCTTAGACAAAGAAAAAGCAAAAATAGATCTAATGAAAGAGATAATCAGGGAAACTACACTTTGCTAAAAGGTACCACAGACAATGAAGTAATTTCAAAATTTTATAGCAAATTGCTCTGAAAGAAGCTTCTTTTCTCAAATCTACAGAAATCTGAATCAAATTTATAAAAATAAGAGCTATTAAGCAACTGATAAATGGTCAACAGATATGAACAGGCAATTTTCAGATAAAGAAATCAAAGGTATCTATAGACCTACGGAAAATTCTCTAGATCACTATGGATTAGAGAGAGGCAAATTGAAACATCTCTTGGGTGCCACTAAGAAATGACAAAGGCTGGAGGGGATGAGGGAAAATAGGTACACTAACATATTGTTGGTGGAACTGTGAACTGGTCCAACCACTCTGGAGAACAATTTGGAAGTATGCCCAAAAGGCCATAAAAATGTGCATATCTTTTGGCCCAGCAATACCTCTACTAGGTCTGTATCCCAAAAAGATCAAGGAAAAAGGAAAAGGACCCATATGTACAAAACTTTATAGCAGCTCTTTTTGTGGTGGCAAAGAATTGGAAACCAACGGGGTGCCCCTCAATTGGGAAATGGCTGAACAAGTCGTAGTATGTGATTGTGATGGAGTACCATTGGGCTATAAAACATGACAAGGGGATGGCATCAGAAAAACATGGCAAGACCTATGTGAACTGATGCAAAGTGAAGTAAAAAGAATCAGGAGATCATTGTGTACAGTAACAGCAATGCTGTTACTAGGAAAGACTTGGCTACTCTGATCAATACAATGATTGGAGACAATTGCAAAGGACTCATGATAAAAGAACGCTCTACCTCTAGGGAGAAAACTTTAACTCTGAGTGCAAATTGAAGCATAATTTTCTCATTTTCTTCATATTTGGGGTTTTTGTACAACATGGCTAATAGGGAAATATGTTTTGCATGATTTCACATGTATAATCAATTTCATATTGTTTGCATTCTCGGTGGGTGGGGGAGAAGCTAGGAGGGAGGGAGAGAATTTGTAATTCAAAATTTTAAAATAAAGTAATGCAAAAATTAGACAAGTTTTTTAAAAAAGAAATGCATGCTTGATTACACAGAACAAAACCCCACCCCCAATTTCTCTTGAACAAAGTCTCCTGGGCATCTATTTATTCTTGTTAGCCTGTCTGGACCCTATGATCAAGTCAAACAGCAATGAACAAGCTGTAGACTAGCCTAAGGTGTTAGCTATCATCATGGAGAATGTCCAGATGAATGGGGGACTCCCCCTGTGCATGGTGAAGGCCCCCATATGCTGCTGTTTATGACTGACACTTTAGTGATGGTAGCAAGCCATGGTGCCTCAAGATGCCCACCTTAATGAGGCCCATGCGCACCCCAGGGAGCTCAGGCCAAACTGGGAGGTTGGGTGGACCCTACTTAGCTCAACCTGTCATCAGGACCCATATCTTAGAGCCTGCCAGTGGGCAGTGAGCTGGGCACAGAGGGGTGGGAATGAGGGGGCTGTACAGTAGAGCCAATGGATAACTGAGAGGAAAAACTGTTGGGCTGGTCATTTAATGAGATCGAAAAATGATAGATAGAGACTTCCTGTGTGAGGACCAACAAAACAGGGAGAAAGGCAAGGCAGACCTGGGTGCATGGAGTGACCTCTGAGGAGGAATTGGTCCTACAGAATGCACAGGCATCTATGGGCTATAGTTCGCACCACTAGAAGGAGCACCCACAGACATCCACCAACATAGCCAAGCACAGAGTTTGGGAGAAAAGGGTTCAGGTGGAGATCGACTTCGAAGGGCTTTACTTTCCCTGTGCAAAAATTGGAAACCATGTGATGTGGTGTTCAGTGGGCTGTGTGACCTTGGGTGAGTCACAACTTCTTTCTGCGTCTCAGTTTAAAAGAAGGGGTTGGTTTAGAAGGCCCATCTCTTCCAGTTGCCAGTCTGGCTTTCTTCTAGACTCAATAGGAAGTTATTGAATATGCTTGAGCAAGAAAATGACATGGTCAGCCTTCTATCCCTACCTGACTCTCTTCAGGGGGGCCTGAAAAAGGACCAAAAGCAAAGGTTTCCTGGCGCTCCTTGCCGGCCCATCCCAGGACTGCATTGTGAGAGGCCCTGGCCGTGCTTTCATGCTCCGCCAAGAAGGGCTCTCTTCTTCAAGGATGAAGACAGAGGAATCCACAGCTTGGGGTGGGGAGCTCCCAAGCTTCTCCTTCTGTGGCAGAGCTGGCCATCCCAGCCCTTGAGTAGTCCTGAGACTGCAGGGTCGGCGGTGCTCCCTGTTCTGCATGGCTACGCCCTGACCAAGATCATGGCCGCCAGCAGCCAGGGGGTCATCCCAGAGCCACCAGTCCTCATCTCACCCACCTCTGAGGTCCCGGCCCAGACACGCAGGACTTCTCTTCCCAAAAGAGTTTGGTCACTTGGGTGGGTGTGAACAAGGTGCACGTTCCTCTTATTGACAAAACCGGAGAAATGCCCAGACAAGAATCAAGGCAGAACTGGATGGAACCATGAGGTCACCTAGGCCAGGCTCCCCATTGTACAGATGAGAAAACTGAGACCCCAAGATGTTTAATGATTCATCCAGACTCACGTGGGTAGTGAGTGTCAGCTATGAAGGAGCCCTGATGCTCCGACCCCAACGTTGACTTCTTTGGCTTGGTTTTATTTGGCTCTTTCATCTCATCCAGGCCCAACCCCACTAGTATGGGGGCTGGGGGCTTTGACCTGCTCTTGGCTCCAGTCGGTCCCAGTTCACCCCCCCCCCTTGGGCAGCCTCCTGAGCTCCCCAGGAATTAGGACGGAGACAGGTAACAGATAGAAAAAGAAATCAAAGACCTACGCAAAGTAACTGGGGGGGGGAGAGGAGGAGGGAGACAGCATCTGCTGGTAGCCCCTGGGGGAGGGAAAACATGAAAGGGTTCCTGTAGGAGAGCGCACTTCAGGAGAGCTTGGGAGGAAGCCAAGGAGTCTCGGAGGCCCGGAGGGGAAGGAACGCACTCTGGACATGGGATAGGAGCCTCCACAAAGCCATGGAAGGTTACACACAGAAAGCAGAGTCGAGCAGTCGGCCTGGCAGAGTCAGGAAGCCCGAAAGAGCGCGAAGGGCAGGACCGCAGCAAAGGGAGGCTGACACCAGAAGGGTGAGGAGAGCAGCTCCCACTCGCCCAAAAACAAGAGGAGCCACCGAGTTTCACGTCTGAGAGCGAAAGGCTCCCCCATGGCTGGGTGGCCTTTGCTTACTAAAAGGTTTAAATTCGTGGGATGATTTGAACTCTGCAGCTTGGGCCCCTGACAGTTTGCTGTTTGAGGGGAGAGCTGAGGCTGGATCCCCGCACTTGGAGGGATCGCTTGGCTTCTGATCTCTGCCCCCCACATCCTCCTCCTCCTTTCCCTCCCCCACAAGCCTCCCTTAAAATTGCACTGGCCAAACTACTTTAGATCCTGGGAAGGGGAAGGGGGGGAGGGGTGCACAGCCGCATTGCTGGAACCCTTCTCAGAGAAAACAGAGATGGCTAGTGGGCTGGACAGTGGAGTCTCCACAGGCTCCGTCACTGGGCTGAATCTAACCAGCTAAAAGGCCATAGGCTCATGGCATCAGAGCCAGGGTCAGCGATTTCCCCGCCACCCCCCCCCCCACAGCAGCCGCTGCCAAGGAGCCGGGGCTGACCCCTCATGTTCAGGTGCTGTATCCAACGTCCTTTGGACTGTTTGTTCCTTGTAGATTCAGCAACATTTACAACTCAGCAATCGAAGCCAGGGAAGAGTCCTAGGGACAGGACTGGAGGGCTTTGTGAGACTACAGCTGCCTAGGAGCCCACGGTGGCCTCTGTCAGCCCCACAACGATCACCTGTCTGACAGAAGGGTGGAGACAACAGGGACAGGGCCCTCTGCCTGGGAGAGGCCACCCCAGGAGCGCTGGGCTCTGGCGCATCCCATCACAGGAGGGACGCTGACCAGCCAGAGGACTTCCAAAAGATGCTGAGCCTCCTGAAAGGGCTGGAACCTGGGCAAGGAGAAGGCTGATCCTGGAGAAGGGCTGTCTTCAAGTACTGTGGCAGGAGGGAGGATTGCCCACCCCAAGGCCCAGCTGGGGTTGCTGGGAGGAAGAGGGTGATACACAAGCCTTCCTAAGGAGCCCCCCAAAGGGCTGTGGGCTGAAGATGGACATCCTTGGGAGGCTTCCCAGTCAGGTGGGGCTTGGATCAGGTGGCCTCAAGGGCCCTTCTGTGAGGCCTCAGAAAGTCCTGTGGGGTCTGGACACTCATTCACTGTCCAGAAGGCAGGCAGTGGGCCCCATACCCTGGACGTGTCTGTCTGGGAACTTCTCTGGACCATCCTCCCCATTCCCAGAAGGTTCCAGCCTCCAGTGTATGGCCCCCAGTCAAGAACTTCCGCCCCAGGATAAGAAGCCTGCCGAGGCTCTCAGGAGGAAGAGGCCAGAGGAGCGGCCCTCCCTGTCCGATAATTAAACTCACTTGGAGGCTGGAGGTCCCAGGTGATGAAAGATCAGCTGTGTTTAACCAGCTTCCTCCAGCGCATCCTGAATCCAGCGCCAACCCACCCGGCCATTGCTCATAATGACCGTGTAGGCAAGAATCAAGGCCTGTGGCCAGAACCCAAGGCAGACCTGGCACCCACTTAATATATGTTTGGTGAATTGAACTGACTGGGGCTACAACAATTGGGTGGAGGGGTCAGTGATGTCAGGAGAACCCCTCTGCCACGGGCAGTACCAAATGCCAGCCCTGCCAGTGAGGCCGCCATCCTGCAGGGGCTAATATGCAGAAGAGCCTGTGTGTCTAACACAGGCCACGTGGCCCAGTGGGTAGAGAGTCAGGAAGCCTTGGGTGCAACCCCATCTCTGACACCTACTGCCTATGTGACCCTGGCCAAGTCCTGTTACCTCAAAGTGCCTCCTCACCGTGGCCAAGGCAACTCTCATACTCAAAGTTGAAAATCCAGGTGTCAATCTTCCTGGGGCAAGGAAGTTTTCTATCCTGAGCTCCTTATGGCAATTAAAACACTTGCCTGGTTCACACACACACACACACACACACACACACACACACACACACAGAGTCAGAGACAGAGATCAGAGAAAGACAAAGACAGACAGAGATATACGAAGAGAAAGAGTCACAGAGAAACACGAAGAAATATGGAGAGACAGAGACGCCATTTTGCCTCTGAGATGTAAAAACCTGCTGGGGACCTGTAACCCACTGAGACGGTCCCAATCTAAGAAGGTGACTCCAAAGTTCACCGTGTCGACATGCCCTACAGTCCAAGTCAGAGAGGGCATCTCCAATGAACACAGGCCTGCTCTTTGGCCCAGTAGCTCCTCTCTCCAGGAGGCACAGAGCCCTCAGCCCACAGAGCCACATCCAAAATACTATCCCGAGATTTAGGGTTTAAGGCTGAGGAAATGATTCCAAACTGGCAGGTGGAGAACAGAGGGCGAAGGAGCAGGGCCAGAGCTGTGACCCAGGAACTCACCAACCCTGAGGTTAGACATCTCCACACAGTAAAGGGCAGCAGATGTCTGTGGAACATCTCTGCTGACAAGGTCCAGGGGATGGTGCAAATACTCATGGTGTATGTGGGCCCTGCCTAGAGCGTGGGCCAGGCAGTGACTGGCCTACCAGGAGGGACACAAGGAAACAGCCCCCGGGGAGCTTACAGTCTGTGGGGGTGATGCCTTCTGCACACAGATCAGTAAAGATAAAGTGATAGAAGGAGAGTAAGAACAGGAACCGCTGGGGGAGGGCAGAAAGAGCTTCCTGGGACCTGGAAGGGAACCAGGGATTCTGACAGGGTGAGAGAGGAGGGGGAGCATCCCAGTCCAGTGCCAAAGGGAGGATCTGAAATGGGTAGAGAGCTCTCTTCACAGGCAGGGTGAGTGAGATCCCTTCAAGTCAGATTCTCTGCAAGGCCATTAAAAAAAGCAGTCTCTGGGACCCAAGAGGCAATAATCCAGTGTACTTGGGCCTCCTCCAACCCCACCACATTTGGGGTCCTGGGTGACATGTTTGGGGAAGGCCATTGCTAAGCTGGCCATCAGTGGGGCGGCCAGCGGGACGGAAGGTCTTGCTTGAGTGTGTGGGTGAGGAGCCTGGGAGATTTGGTCTGGGTAAGAGAAGGTGTGTAGGAAGGCACACAGCTCTCCTCCTGCACCGGAGCAAGCTCTGCTAAGCCCCAGGGCATAAGGAGCACCAGAGGGTGGGTTCAGGCTTGACATAGAGCAGACAGAACAGCCTGGCAATGACAGCTGTCCCATGGTGGAAGGGGCTGCCCGTGGAGGTCATGAGCGCCCCTTCTTTGGCTCTCTTTGGGGACAGGCTGGGTTTGCTGTCCAGGGGGCCCCAGAGGTCTTTTTTCACTATGGAATGTTATGGCTCTGATTTCCTGATGAGTTGAGAAAGACCCAGTGGGTGTTTGGGCCCCTAATTAGTGATCACACTCTCTCTTTCCAGCCTTAGCCTCCTCTCTGCACATTTCTCCCCACACTCCCAGCCCTTTACTTGTCTATTATACTCCATGCTGACATTCCACTCCCCTTCTTCCAATTTAGCTGCAACAGAACAGACTTGAAGCTAAGATCCTCCTGGGAAGGTGACCTGGAGGGAAAGGCCCTCCCTGCCCCAATCCCCACAGCCCCTGCGACCCACAGTTATAGCCCAGCTCTGAGGTCCCCAGCCATGGCAGCATCACAGAATTGGGGGATCTGCAAGAGACCCCAGCAGCCATCTGGTCTAGGCTGGACACCAGAGATGACCATCACACCCCTGACAAGTAGCCTCTGGACCCTGCTTGGAGACTTCCACAGACAGGGCCCTCACCCCTCATGAGGCAGACCGCTGCTCCTGGGGCAGCTCTCATTGCTAAGATGGTCCTCCTGCCTCAGTTTGTCTCCTTGCCCCTTCCCTCCATCATTCCTGCTTCAGTTTCTAGAGGGAGCTTGGTCTGGTTTCAACTCCATCACACAATGCCCAAGGACCTACTGCTCCACCTTTGTGCAATATCCTCCCTCATAAGCTCCCTCAGGTCAGGGACTATCTTTTGGCTCTTTTTGTATCTGCTTAGCACAGGGACCTGGCATGCAGCAGGTACTTACTAAGTGTTTAGTGTCTAGAGACTGACTCTGCCTTTGGGGGCCAAACAATCTAATCTAGCCCCTCCCCAGCACTTTCATGTCCTGACGTCCCTTCTCTAGGACAAACAGTTCACTGGATGAGCTTCCTACGCCATGAAGCCAAAGCCTTTTCCCTTCCTGGCAGCTCTTCCCTGACCACTCCAAGTCATCAATTTCCTTCTTAAACTGTGCCTCCCAGAACTAAACAGACATTCCTGATGAGGTCGGACAAGAGCAAAGGGCAGTGGGGCGGTCACCTCCCTCTCCCTGCCTCTCCTCTGCGTGCTGCCTGTCGACCTGAAGGTTTGGTTAAAGGAGGCAAACAGGCTCGGTCATATGTTTGTATCATTTATTCCCTTAAAGGTAGCTGAAACTAGCAAGCTTGTGCGCACAAGGAGCTGGGGCCTACATTCTGACTGCCTGATACAGGACTGACAAAGTGCTCATGTTTTAGGACAATCCCACGATGTCTGGACCCCTCAGACTTATGGTCTCCATATGCTTTTAGAAAGGAGGTTT
This sequence comes from Pseudochirops corinnae, assembly GCA_028646515.1. NCBI lineage: Eukaryota > Metazoa > Chordata > Mammalia > Diprotodontia > Pseudocheiridae > Pseudochirops > Pseudochirops corinnae. The sequence continues at coordinate 1,244,049 of CM053586.1, read as the reverse complement.
CTTAGTTGAATAAGCTGTGAATACGAATTAACAAGACTATTGACAAAGTAGCGTCAGCTGGAAGCCAGGATACCTGAGCCTCCCTGACACAGCACACGTCTCTAGGAAAGGGAAGTCCCGCTACCCAACTTCATCTGGTCTGTGAAGTTGCTGACACAGAAAAGGGCGTTTTTAGAGCAAAGCAACGCAGTCGGATTGATCAGTTCAGGCTTTGGCCCGTATTGGGGTTCCAATATTGTAATCCCAAGAGTGAACTAGCCTTTTTGACGGCTCCATCACCCTGCTGGCTCATTTTGAACTTGTAGTCCACTAAGACCCCCCCAGAGCCTCTTTTTAGAACACCAGTCAACTAACGACTACTCCCCTCATCCTTTATCTATTAAGCTATTTTTACACAAGTCATTTCCTGAAGCCCTTCCAATTTGACAAATTCCAACGCTCAGGCCTCCCGAGGGACTTGTTCATGTGATATTCTACAGTGGGCACATTCCCACAGACTGTGGGTGGGGCGCTTCTAGAGTGGATTCACTCTGGTTCTAATTTTGAAATCGACCCTTGGTTTGGTTTCCATGGCTCGTTGGTCTTTGCAGGACACCCAAGCCCATGCGTTCTCTGCAGGTGAATAAGAATCTTTCCCTAGTTTCCCAGTTCAGGAAAGGATTGGGGCAAGCAGCTGGGAATATGGAATCCAGCAGCACCAGTGGATCGGTTCTGCTTCAGGGATGAGACAAGCAGTAATGACTCTGGGCTCCAGAGAGTGTTTTCAAGTGATCTATGAGGCTGGGCTGAACCCAGGAACATCCTGCTTTGCAGGGCAGTCTCTATTTTTAGATACTTGAGGCAGGTGAGCAGGTGGGACCATGCCCTGGGTAACTGAGCTGCTGAATTGGGGCTTCCATCGGCCCCATGCACAGTGTCAGGCAGTCTGCTGTGTGGAGCAGTTCATCTACAGCTTGGGGCCCAGGCCTGGGAAAAAGACAAGGTCGCCCAACTCCTTCTAGTTCTGAACAGAATTCTCCAGTCCCTTTTCCCTGCCCACTGTTGGCACAGCTGTGGGGCTAGGCTGTGCTTCAAAGAGGATAGAGATCCTTTATTGTGGTGCAATGGATGGAGCCCAGGGCTTGGAGTCAGGAAGGTCCAAGTTCAAATCTCGCCTCAGACACTTGTTGGCTCTGAGATCTTGCTTGGGCACAAGTCACTTAGGCTTCCCTGGACTCAGTGTTCTCCTCTATAAGATGAGGGGGTTGGAACTTGATGGTCTCAAAAGCCTCCTCCAATTTTAGACCTATGACCCATGATGAATTCTATTTCCTGTGTTCTGGAGGCAGGAAATACCCAATCATGGACATCTAATCCGATAGACTGTGTGTGTTTGTCATTTTCAGTCCTGTCTGACTCTTCATGACCCCATTGGGGGTTTTCTTGGCAAATACCGGAATGATCTACCATTTCCTTCTCCAGCTCATTTTACAGATGAGGAAACTGAGGCAAACAGGGTCACACAGCAAGTAAGTGTCTGAGGCCAGATTCGAACTCAGGAAGATGAGTCTTCCTGACCTCAGACCCAGCAGTCTATCCACTGTGTCACCTACTGCCCAATCTAATGGATTAGTCAACCTCTTCGCCACTACATCACATCACTAATTGTCCTTTCTTTCTCTGGGCTATAAGCATCTGGCAAACATTTGATCCAACACAGTGATGTTCAATGGGTTACCAAGAACTGAGAGAGGCAATGGGAAGGAAACAGTGGTTGGTTCCACCCTTACCTGCCCCTCCCTCGGTAGGGTGCCATCTTCCCATTTCCTGAATGAAGGTGCTCCCAAAGGGCAAGGCTCATCTCTTCTGTCTGCAGCCTCTCCCTTGGTGGGTTCCTCTACCTTCATGGTCTCCACTGGCCCCTCTGTAGGGGCAGCTCTCCGTTCCAGATCCCTAGCCCCAATCCCTCTCCAGAATTCTATCCTCCCCTTTCCAAGGGGAGGTCACACCAGAGCCTCCAATTCAACATGCTCCAAACCAACCTTCATCTGCCCCCTGCCTCCCTCCCAGACTATCCTCCCATTCACCCATGCTCCAGGCTCCCGAGTCACCTCAGAGAGATGACAGGTATGGAAGAGAAAGGCCTCAAGTTGAGGCCAAGTCTTATCACCTCTACCCTCTGCATGCCCTCTCTAAGTCTCTCCCTTTCCATTCCCATGGTTGCCTCCACAATTCACATCATTACCTTTCTCTTGCACTAATGGCAAGAGCCCCTAATTAGGATCCCAGCCTCCAGGCCTTCTTCAATCCCTCCTAAACTCTGCCAGAGTAATCAGCCTAATGCAAAACTCCAGTCACATCCCTCCCTGTTCCAAAGCTCTGCGAGGCTCCCAAACAGCATCTAAATGTACCTGCTTGGCATGTGGAGGGCCTCTGTGGCCCAGTACAGACTGTCCAGAGGGATCCTTCCTCCCTCTATTTCCCCTCTCTCCCCTCCCAGGTCTGGGCCATTCCAGGGCCCATCTATGACAGCAGGGGGGCCTCTGCCTCCCCCAGAAGCATCGACACAGGAAAGCCCCGTGACTGGAAGGCTTTCTGCCCCTGGCACAACTTCTCCACTTTCTGCTTGACTCTTCATTCAGCTTGGCTAACTCGAGATCTCTAACATTCTTTCTTCCAGTGGAATGGAGAGTGATCAGGCCTCCCGGGGCCTTAAGGCCCCACCATGTTCCCCTACATCTCTGCCCTGAAGTTCCCCAGCCCTGTGGTCTGGTCTATGTTGGTGTGACCTACAGAGCCCTTGGCCTTGCCTTCTACCCTGAGGCCACCCTCTTAGGGCTCCTGGGCCTAAACATCTACACTGAAGTTGGGGGTTCTTTTTCTTTTCCTTTTTCCTTCCTACTCTTAGAGAGTGAGGTCCTGTGGGACAGAGACTTTCTGTCTTTTTCTATTCTCATGCCCAGTTCCTAGGCCAGTACTTAGCATACAATAAGTGATTAATAAATGCTTTTTCATTCCAGTATTACCTTTTGGGTACCTTATCTTCCATTCCCAACCACTCAGTCCTCCATGCCCCTCCCATCTCCTGCTTAAAAAGGTGCCCCTCATCTCTTTTTGAGGTCTATCTGCCCTGTCCTGTCCTGTGGCATGTCTTCCCTCCCCCACTGGACCATGAGCTCCTGCCTGATCTCTTTCTGCCCCCTCTCCTAAAGCTAGACCCTGCCCTCATTTGTTGTAGGTACTCAGGAGACGCCAGGAGGGAGGGGAGCCCGATGCCTCACTTCTCTCTTAGAACCCAGAGCAGGTGCCCCTGGACAACACTGTCCCTTTATATTACAAAGCAGGTGACCCCCGGCTGGCTCCAGAAGGGGCACTGGCAATGGGAAGCCTCTCCCCCCAGCCTCCTGCTGGGCTCACAAACCACCTGACATACAATCTGCCATCTATCAGCCCAGCCTCACTTGCAAGCCCCTGCTGGGGCTCAATCTTGCTAACTCAAACAGGCAATGCCGATGGGATGACAAGAGTGGCCTGAGAGGGAGGAGAGGCTGATCCAAAGAGAAAGATGTGGACACGGTCAGGGGGGCCGAGGAGGGTCCTCTCCCAGGGTTGCTTCAGCATCTCCTCCCCAAAAAAGACCTTGTGGGGTTGGTGGCTGCCCCTACATTCTGTCACTGTCAACCAGGAACAAGACTGTCCAGGCAGGCAGCTGCACCGAGAATGTGTCCAGACACACACAGACACGCGTGTCCGTGCACACATATGAATGGAGGCGTGCACCCACATAGGCCTATAACAGAGTCTATCCATAGAGAGGATCTCTGATGTCACATAGGAGAGAAATAGATTACAGGTGCATACCTCTGGACTTCTACATTTAATTGCATATTAACAGATTACTAGAGGCTTCATGCTGTGTATTTGGCCTAAGCTGTGGTTTCGTCAGCATGGAAAACGTTTCATTATCTCACAGAGGTGCTGGTGCAGCCTGGGAGCTTAAGTGACTCGCCAAGGGCCACCTCACCAAAGGGGTCAGATGCCAGACCTGAGGGCAGATAACCCTCACCTCAGTGCTGCCCTCAAGCCAATCCACAGTGCCACTACACCATTCTCTGTCTGTATCTCTCTTCTATACACACACAAAGATGAGATATACATGCATGTATATGATATACAACATGTAAATACACAAACATACTTATATGCCTATGTATGTCATATGTAGGTACACATACACAGAGACTGTGCTCAGCACTAACTTTACACAGAAAGGCAAACACAAGCCCCAAGCCCCCAGTCTCTGCCCCTAGGGGCTCACTGTTTAACGCAGGAGACAACATACAGACAGTTATGCACATACGTGATGTCAACAGGAAAATCCGAGGGAATCCTCAGAGGGGAGTACTCAGTGAGAAGGGCCCCTAGTGTACAGGTCCGCATGTCTGTACATGTGTATATAGCCATGTATACATATAGAACAGCTCTACAGACATAACCTCCATTGCCTCTATAAATGCCCACATTTACACACATATGTAGCCTCTATAAAGAGATATTACACACATGTAGCCTCTACATAATATAACAGGATATCGTAGACTGTGCTGTGATTATCATACACATGAACACGCACATAGACACCCGCTCCAACCATATGATTCTCTTTGTCAGACAGTCATGGAGTCCAGACAGCCTGCCATCACCAATTCCTCTCAGTTGCAGCATGCTTTACGTCTGGTGCATTTGACTGACCTCAGCGGTATCCTACCCATAAAGTAATTAAGGAATCATGAAGACGTCAGAGTTGGAAAGGAATCCAGTGCCCACTAGCACAACCCACTTCTGTCCAAAAGTCCTGAAGGGAAACCTATCCAATGAGGATTCATTTGGTTTGAAGGCCTCCTGTGAGGAGAAAGCCCCTCCCTTCCAAGGTGGTCCACTCCCCATTAGTGCAGCTCTCATGATGAAAAAGTGCCGGGGTCCATCAGTTGGTTTTCCAGCCATCAAACTCACATTGGTCTTTGAAACTTCCATCCACAGTTTCTACTTCTTCTGTCTGGGACCAAGCAGAGCAAGACTAATTTCTCTTTTATACAACTGTCCTTCCCTTGGAGATTGGCCATAAGCTCCCTGAAGTTCCCTTTCTCTGGTTCCTCGAGCTGATCCTCTCATGACCTACACTCAGCAACCTGGTTTCCACACAAGCCCTTCATCCACTGAAGCATCGTGAATGAGTGTAACCCTCCTGGTGAGGCCTGAAGGCAGAAGATAGTGGGACTACCACTTATTTCTTAAGGCGCCAAACTGCCTTTAATGCCATTCTGGCATCTCCTAATACATCATTATTAGTGATCCAAGTATGCTACAGTGGACCACAGGAGACACTGTCCATGTAAAGTGCTTTGTTGCCCTGGTCAGGAGTGCCCTCTATCAAGGGGGTGCAGCCCCCCATGTCCTCAAATCCTATAGGGATGTCAGCTCTTAATCTTTGTTGTCCCTTTTTTATTTGGGTTGACTGGATGACTGCTAAGCTATCGTCTAAGTCCAATTCAACGATTCTCTTCTTTCTCCTTGAACAACAGCACTTGACTCTGCTTACCATGGACAGCTGGTTGCCCAGAGGCCCCGGGCCCATAAGACCAGAGAAAGGGGTCTCCATGACTTCCTGTTCTCCAGGGCTTCCTGTTATGGAGTGGCAACATGGACCTCGACAGATGTCGCTTCAGTTGTATGGAAAGCTTCCTTTCAGCTGCCTTCCCCGCCCCTGCCCAGGAATGAGAATTATCTTTATGGACTTGAATGAAATGGATCCTACTCGGAAGGGGAGCCTGCTACATGGCATGAAGGAGAGACCAAGTGAAAACAAAAAAAACAGAAATATAAAAAGTTTTCTAGCAGATTCAATGACTAAAAAGTTTCCTTCCTTCAAGGATATTGATTTTTTCCACCTTGAGCCCTAAGAAGTATGGCCTGGAGAGATCCCACAGCAAGATCTACCTTCCATAGCCATTCACCCCCATCATCTTCCACAATGTCAGCTATAAGACCATAGAGCCTAGAGACAACTGAAATGTTTTCCCAGTTACCCAATGACTCCTGTTCAGCAAAATCTGGTCTTATTAGCTTCAAAGCAGGCCAACCTTGTGGGAGGGCTCATCCTTCAATTGTGATGAGGCAGCTGCCACTCCATCCAAATTCCTCAAGGAAAGGAAAGCCTGCTCCTTGTCCAAGATTTTCATGGTCTTGGATACCACTATGTTTCCTATTCCCTGTAGGCCCCAACTTTAAGAAAAATGTGAGAATACATATAAGCCAATGGCATGCCCTCCAAGACAACTTAAACACCATCAGCACATTCCCCTAACTGCATGGAAGGGTTACCATGTCGGAGCTAAGATGTGGATGACCCACAGGTCATGGGTGCTATTCTCTAAAAACATTCCATTAAAAATACAGTGCGGCCAATTATTATTGTCAGTGATTCACAGCACCAACAAACTCTTATTCATAGGTCACTGCCAGAAACATCTGCTCTTCCTTGTCAGGCTTGCTCAAAATCCTTCTAGTCTGCAGAGAGCGAGGAGCAAGTCTGCTTCCCCCAGGCCCCACTATGAAATTCCTGATTTTTTAAAAATTTATCACTTCTTCCATGAGGTTCCTGAGTCCGCTGGAAGAGCACAGATCACGAATATTGCAAGAATTTTGGCTTCATCAGTGCTCTGGAAATCAGTACCTTTTAGTGACAAAATAAAGAAAGCGTGGCTATAAAAAGCTGCCTGGTCCCAGCTTGTGCCTAAGACACAGTCCCACTGTCTTGGACGCCATTTCTAAGCTTTCCTCTCCATCACTGCTGGATGCTCCAACAAGCAAGGGTGCTGCTACCACACACATCTGTACCATTCAAAGAACCCCCTGGAGGGACGAAGGGAAGCAAAGAAGGAAGGAGGCCATTTTTTCTCTGTCTAGTGACTGGATGTGATGGAGCAAAAGCTTCCTTGTTCTGCCTTCCACTGACGGAGAAGCATCTTTCCACTTGGATGAGAAAAGAGTGGCCCCGGTACACTTATTAGGAGATTAACAGGAAACCAAAGCTGTTCTCCACAAACACCCCTATAGTCCCTTCCCCCTCAGTGGAGTCCCCTAAAACTTTGTATCAATTCAGTCTCCTGTGAGACTCACAGGCTCCTTTGTTTTCTCCTGGATTGATTTCACCTCCACGAACCTTAAAGGGAAGGTTGGTGGGCTGCCTTATTTTTCTTTGATTTTGGCTTTTTGGCTTTTTTTCAGTCCTTTAACAACTCCAGTTTTGGTTTCTAAAGGCATCAGTGCCTTGAAGGATCATCAATTCAGTCCCCCAATTCTGGCCCTAGAGAAGGAAAGGAAGTCTCCAGCATCTCTCTCCCTCTGCACCCTAGAGGCACATCCCCTGCTTCCCTAGTTGGAAAACATTAAGGTGGAGCCCCCTCCCGCCTGCCTGACTTCCCGAGCCTAGTATGGGAGTCACTTCTGTTTATGGGGCATCCTCAGGGAGGGCGGGGTGGAGCCCTGGTCAGGTGGGAAAGACCGAGCACAGCAAGGGCCAGGCAGGCACATCGTCCCCTCCCCCACCTGCCGACAGGCCTCCTTGGCACTTCAAAGACTCCAGAGCTGACCCACCCCCCATCCTCCCAGCCCTGTCAGTCCCAGCCTCAGCAATGGCCCTGTTTACCTGGCGTTAGACACTGAGCGTCTGAGCTCTCGAAAGGGAAGCGCCTTCCTGAAGGCAAAACCAGCCCTGCCTTTAGAAGGAGGCCCGTGTGTTTTTAGACAGGAATCCTGTGCCCCCGCGCATGGGCTCAGCTCCCTCCCCTGGCAGAGCCCCTGGCCATCCGGCCTAGCCTTGCCTCAGCAAAACCCAGAGCCCTGACTCAAGAGCAGCCTCAGTGGCTGCCTGGAAACCAGTCACCAATGCGCCCACGACGGGAGGTGCCAGGAGCCGGCTGCTGCGCGGGAGGGGACTGGGGAACTAGGGGACAAAGTTTCTCAGCACTGCTTGGGTTTAGCCTTGCGATCAGGGGCCTTCTTTAGAAGATCAGTTTCGGCTGCCCCCTCCTCGGAACTCCCCAGAGCTCAGAATGAGGCCACCAGAAGCCCAGATCGTCTAACAGCCAGGGGATTGAGAGAGAGAGGAAAGGGAGAGGGGTCCCGAAGTTCACAGTCCTGGGAGCTGGCAGTGTGGAAACAGTCTGGTCCATGGTCACCCCATTTCTCCCCTGTGGGTTACCACCCCCCCCCCATCCCTATAAACATAAACACACACAGACAGACATACACATCTCTTCTCGGCCCAAAGGCCCCCGGCCAAGTGGCTCCGGGAGAAGCCAGGAGGCACTCACCTGTCTCAGGAAAGAGGACACCGCCTGTTGGCCCAGGGCAGGGCGCTCAGAGGCTGGCCGTCTGGCCGTCGGTGTGCGCAGGCAGGGGCTGGTCCAGGTCGGACGGGGGTTACCTGGGAGGGACGGAGGGAGGGGTAAGGGTGACGAGGGGAAAACAGGGGAGAGTGAGAGGGGGTGGAGGGGAAGCCCTGGTCTCTGGATCCTGCTCCCGCACCCGTGCCCGCCTGGGAGTAGGGCAGACCAGAGAGGGCGGGAGGCAACCAGCCAGCCGGGAAGGGAGCGGGCTCACATTGAGGGCGGCGGCGGCAGCGGCGGCGGCCCAGCCCAGACACCGAGGCGGGCTCGGCCCCCTCCAGCTCGTCGAGCCAATCCCAGCCCCCGAGAGCGTACAGCCTCCGCTGGGCAGGAGGAAAGTGAGGAGCTGGGCCAGGCGGCTACCTCCATTGGCCAAGCTCGGTGCAGCGGCAGCCAATCAGGGCCCTGACGGAGCCGCCCTGATGCGAAGCCCAGCAGCATCCCTGCATCCCAGCATCCCAGGAGCGTCCCAGCGTCCCGGCGTCCCAACGTGCCCGCGTGCCCGCGTCCTGGCATCCCGGGAAGCGGCCCAGTGGCGGCCCGAGAACTCTAGCCGGCCGCCTGGCCTCCGCCTGTATGGCTGGCGGAGATTCAGCCCCAGGCCGGGCAGTGCCGAATTCGGGTTTGGGGGTGTGGCTTTGGGAGGGGGGGGTGGGGAGAAGGGAAGGCACTGGTGTTTGGGGAGGTGCCCTGTTCTACGCAATCGAAATAAGCTGCAGTAACAGCCCAGCCTGCACCTGTAACTTGAGTACTTTTCGTTGCCAGGGGGAGGGAGTGGGACAGATTCAGCTGTGATCTAACTGGCACTGTCTTCCCCAGTGCTCCTCTCGACTGGCAGGGCCAGTGACTGCCAGGGTGCCTTCGGGCTGACCCCTCCCTCTCCCAGTCCCCTCTTATTGCCCTGGGCCAGACCAGCTCTTCACTGTCCTGCACTCTGCATGGCCAGGGCACCGAGGAGCCCCTGACGATGCTTCCGTGTACTCCCCGGCCATCGCTAGCTCCCACTTTGTCTGAGGCCGTCGTGGCAGCGGAATCTGAAGAATCCTCCCCAAAGCAGCCCGATAGTGCAGAGAAGAGCTCGGAAACCAGTTCTGCACACACTTCCTTTGCCTGGCCTTGGCCTTCTTGCATCTTCTGGGCCTTCTGTTACCCTATTGCTAAGGTTAGCGTCGCAATGAAAATCCCCATTTCTCAGCATTTCATCTGTATAGCAGGGATCTGGAAATTAAAAAGTCTCCTTTCGAGCAAAGCCTGCTTGTGAGCAGGGCCTCATTCAAGCCTTTAACTGAAGAGCCCACAGCTAGAGGAGCCCTCTTGTGCTCTGGCCAAAGGGAGGTGAGGATGAGCGTCCTCATCTGGAGTAGTGGCTAGCATCCTTGGCCTTTTGCCAACAAAAGGCTTTTTCTAATGTAAACATTTGTAATAAAGAAAAGGAGAGGGGTGTGATCTCCCATATCACTGGTGCAGGAAACTCCGCATGAGGCCCCTCTTATGTCAGGGCTGGTCTCCAGCTTCTCTGGGAGTTACAGTCTGAGAGAACTGCCCAGAACACTTCGACGTCAGTGCTCATGAGCTAGTACCCAGTCTGAAGCAGAACCTGACCCCCGGTCTCCCTGGCTCCAGGACTATTTACCAGGCCACACTGGCCGAGGAAGAAAAGGAGCCAGTTTTCTCGGGAAAGTTAAGGTGGAGGGTATTACTTCTAATCAATAGGGTGGTTTTTTCCCCCAGGCTTATGTAGCTGGGTCAGGAACTGCAATCCAGACCATCCTCGGCAGCACAATGGACGTGAAAGGTCTAACTCTTGCTTTGAGCCAGAGCAGGACAGATGGATCTCTCTCTGTGTCTGTGTCTCTCTCTGTCTCTCTCACACATATACACATACACACACACACACACAAATAAAATCACTCACACACACACACACACACACACACACACTGGAGTGGAGGTGTGGATGGCACTCTCACCCATCAACTCCTAACTTTGTAAATTAACATGAAAACCGAGCCAAGAGGAATGGTGAGTTTCTCCAAAGAACAGTGTTTTCCTCAATTTTA
>CM053586.1:1191773-1233060 GCA_028646515.1 Pseudochirops corinnae | reverse complement strand
GTTTTGTGTAACTACACATGTACAACCTATATTGAATTGCTTATCTTCCCAGTGGGGGTGGGTGAGGAGGGAAGAAGGGAAAGAATATGGAAATCAAAGTTTTAAAAACACATGTTTAAAAAATTGTTTTTTTATATACAATTGGAAAATAAGGTATACAGGCACTGGGGTGCAGAAATGCACCTTTCCCTACTAGAGAGTTGGGGGGGAGGATGAGGGAGTATATAAGAGAGAGAATATTGGGGGGAGAGGTATTCAGTAGGCTTGATGTCTTGGGGTTGGGGTAAGGGAAAGACAGGGAGAAAATGCGTAACTCAAAATCTTGTGAAAATGAATGTTGAAAACTAAAAATAAATAAATAAGTAAAAAAAAGCCTTAAAAATGATTTCTATTGAGAAGGGGGTGGGGAGTTTGAGCTTGTAAAGGGGTAAGTCATTATTATTGGGAAAGACTGCTGTAATAAACACACCTTGAATATCATCTTCCCCAGCAACATTAGCTTGGGGCTGAGGATTGGCTATAAAAGTGCCCTGGGAGATGGGGAAATGAAAATTAATACCTAGTATTTAGATGATGCTTTAAGGTTTATGACTCAGTTTACATACATTGACATACATTTCACATCAAGTCCAGAAGGTTGATGCTATCATTAACCCCATTGTACAGAGGAGGAAATCTGAATCAAAGATGAAATAACTTGCCCAAAACAGTAAGAGCCAAAGGCAAGATTCTAACTCAGTCCTTCCTCCATCCAAGTCTAGCACTTTATCTACTGTACCACCTAGCTACCTAAAGAAGGAACTTTAAAAGTGCTGACAAACCAATATAGGAAGGATGCCTGCTTCCCTTCATCTGGACTCTGTGCCTTGGGGGGTGGGGATGGGGGAAGGGTGATAAGGGAGGCTGCCAAAAAGAGGTGGATGAGATGAGCCTTTGGAATTGATTTATTTTTTTTTTTCTGTTGGTGTGTCCAGACACAAGATGTCTGCCAGTAGTGAGATGCCTTATTTCTCATGGGGTCTGGTCTGATCACTAGTTTTTTGACTCACACAAGACTAAGACACAATGTTCAGAGTATATGATATCATGAAAGTCGATAATGTCATCCCCATCCCCACCCCACCCCCAGAGCAGACCAACAATGCTGGAAATAGACAGTAAGACTACTAGTGCGAGACTTCAACTTTCCCCTCTCTGAATTAGATAAATCTAGCCATAAAACAAACAAGAAGTAAGTTAAGAAAATACAATCTTAGAAAAGTTAAATGTTAAACCTCTGGAGAAAACTGAATGAGAATAGAAAAGGTTATACCTTTTTTCAGTTGTACACAACACTTTCACAAAAGTTGACCATGAATTAGGGAATAAAAACCTCCCAAACAAATGCAGAAAAGCAGAAATGTAAATCACATCCTTGTCAGACCATAATGCATTCAATAAAAGATCATGGAAGCATAGATTAAAAATTAGTTGATAACTAAATAATTTAATTCTAAAGAATGAGTAGGTTAAAGAACAAATCAAAGAAATAATACATAATTTTGTTAAAGAAAATGACAAAAAAGCTGTCATATATGATGTATGGAATACTATTGTACTATAAGAAATGATAAGCAGGATGCTCTCAGGAAATCCTTGAAAAATTTATATGAATGATGGAAAGTGAAATAAGCACAACCATAAAAACAGTGTACACAGTAACAGCAATATAATATGATGAGCAACTGTGAATAACTTAGCTATTTTCACCAATACAATGATCCAAGGCAATTCCAAAGGAATTATGATGAAAAATGCTATCCATCTCCAGAGAAAGAACTGATAGAGTCTGAATGCAGATTGAAGTATACTTTTCAAAACTTTATTATTTATTATTATTATTATATAATCTGGTCTGAATTTTCTTTCACAACATGACTAACATGGAAATAATTTTTGCATAACTACATATGTATAACATATTAAATTGCTTGCCATATTAATGAGAGGCAAGGAGAAAGAAGGAGGGAGAGGATTTGGAACTCAATTTTTTTAAAAGAATGTTAAAATTGTTTTTACATGAAATTGAAGAAAATATTAAATAGATATGTTCTGAAAAAGAAAGAAAAAAGAAAATGAAAAAGCCATAAATGAGCCCCCTAAGAAAAAAATCCCCAGGATCACCAGAATTCACAAGTGAATTCTACAAAATATTTAAAGAACAGTTAATTCTAATACTTTATAAACTATTTTGGAAAATAAGCAAAGGAGTTCTACCAAATTCCTTTTATGACACAAATATGATGCTGATACCTAAATCAGGAAGTGCAAAAACAGAGAAAAAAAAACTATAAACTATTTTTCCTCTTAAATACTGATGCAAAACTTTTAAATAAAATGCTAGCAAGGAGATTACAGCAATATATCATAAAGACTGTACACTATGATCAGGTTGGATTTATACCAGGAATTCAGGGCTGGTTTATATGTTAGTTGTAAACTATAAGTATAATTGACCATGTCAATAACAACAACAATCATGTGATTATCTTATAGATGCATAATAGATTTTTACTTTTTTTTTTCACTTTTTGGAGGGGGGAAGACAGGGCAATTGGGGTTCAGTGACTTGCCCAAAGTCACATGGCTAGTAAGTGTTAAGTGTGTGAGGCTGGATTGGAACTCAGGTCTTCCTGACTCCAGGGCTGGTGCTCTATTCACTGTGTCACTTAGTCATCCCGCATAAAATGTTTTTAACAAATGCATTCCTACTAAAACACTAGAAAGCATAGAAATAAATGAAGTTTTCCTTAAAATGACAAGTAGTGTTTATCTAAAACCACCAGCAGGTATTATCTGTAATGGAGATAAGCTAAAAGGACTTCCCAGTAAGATCACGGGTGAAGCAAGGATGCTCATTGTCACTACCATTATTTAATATTGTACTAGAAATGCTAGCTATAATAGCAATAAGTAAAAAATAGAAATTGAAGGAATTAAAAGAGACAATGAGGAAACAAAATTATCTCTCTTTGCAGATGATATGATGCTATACTTAGAGAACCCTAGAGAATCAACTAAAAAAAAAAAATTAGTTGAAATAATTAAGAACTTCAACAAAAGTTTCAGGATATAAAATAAATCCAAATAAATCATCAGCGTTTCTAGACATTACACAGAAAAACCAACAGAAAGAGATAGAAAGAGAAATCCCATTTAAAATAACTTCATGTAATATAAAATGCTTTGGAGTCTACCTGCCAAGACAAACCAGAAACTACATAAACACAATTACAAAAAACTTTTCACACAAATAAAGTCAGATTTAAGCAGTTGGAGAAATATTGTTTATTAGTAGGCCAAGTCAATATTTATGTAAACTAATTTATATATTCAGTGTCATGTCAATCAAACTACCAAAAATTATTTTATGGAGTTTGAAAAAATAGTTACAAAAGTCATCCAAAAGAACAAAAGATTAAGAATATCAAGGGAATCACTGCAAAAAAATGTGAAGGAAGGTGACCTAGCAACACCAGAGGTCAAACTCTATTGCAATTCAGTAATCATACAAACAATGTGGTACTGCCCAAGAAACAGAGTGGTGGGCCAGTGAAATAGATTAGCTATGTGTGTTTGTCCTTCATTCTTGAATCGGCCCATGGCGTCAGGGAATGATGCCATGACTTGCAGTTGACTTTGATTTGAGTGAGGTAGGGCTGTGCAAGGTCATTGGGCTCACTTTCTCCTCCAGAGTCATATGGGTCCAGTGGCCAGATATTCACCAGGATGACTGGAGATAACCCAGGATGCAATGGGGACCCAGTTGCAAATAACCATAGTAATTGAGTGTTTGGTAAAGCCAAAAATTCAAGCTTTTTTGGGTCAAGAAATCACTATTTGGAAAAAAATCTATAGCTGGGAAAACTAGAAAGAAGTTGAGCAGAAACTAGTTATGCACCAACCTCTTACATCGCATACCAAGATAATGTCAAAATGGGGACAGGATTTAGACATAAAGGATGATACCGTAAGTGAATTAAGGGAGCATGGAAGAGTTTGTCTGTCAGATTAATGGATAAGGGAAGAACTTATGGCCAAAGAAGAAAGAGAGAATGTTGCAAAATATAAAATAGATTATTTTGATTTCACTAAATTAAAAAGGGTTTACAAAAACAAAATTGATGCAGCCAAGTTTAGAAGGAAAGCAGGAAACTGGGGGGAATTTTTTCATGATAAGTTTCTCTAATAAAGGCCCTTTTCCTCAAATATATAGAGAATTGAGTCAAGGTTTGTTTTTTTTTTTTAATGCACATCATTCTCCAATTGATGAAATGCTCTAAATCACTTTTTATTAGAGAAGCACAAATTTAAACAACTCTGAGGTGCCACTTCATACTTGTCAGATTGGCTAACATGACATAAAAATGGAAATGACAAGCGTTGGAGGTGATGTGGGAAAACTGGAATGATAGCACACCATTGGTGGACTTGTGAGTTGATTCAACCATTCAGGAAAGTAATTTGGGACAATGCCCAAAGGGCTATAAAACTGTGTACACTTTTTGGCCCAGCAACACCACTAGTAGGTCTGTATACCGAAGAGATCAAAGATAAAGGAAAAGGACCTATATGTACAAAAATATTTATAGCAGCTGGTGGCAAAGAAGTGGAAATTGAGGGAGTGCCCACCATTTGGGGAATGACTGAACATAGTGATATATGATGGTGATTGAATACAATTATGCTATAAGAAATTACAAGGGAGGATGGTTTCAGAAAAATCTCAGAAGACTTATATGAAATGATAAAAAGTGAAGTGAGCAGAACCAGGAGAACATTGTACACAGTAATAGCAATATTATGAGGATGTTCAACTGTGAATGACTTAGCTATTCTGATCAATGCAGTGATCCAAGACAGTTCAGAAGGACTTAAGATGAAAAACGCTGTCCACCTGCAGAAAAAGAACTGATGGAGTCAATGCAGATCCAAGTAAATTTTTAAAAATTTCTTTATTTTACTAGCTGTGTGACCTCAGGCAAGTCACTTAAGCCCAATTGCCCTGCCTTCTCCCTCCAAAATGAATAATAATAATAATAATAATATATTTCCTTTTTTTCTTGGTCTGTTTTCTTTTGCAATATGATTAATATAGAAACATGTTTTTCAGGACTTCACATGTATAATTTATGTAAAACTGATTGCCTTCTCAAGGAGGGGGAGGGGAGTAAGAGAGAGAATTTGAAACTATACATCACAAAATGTTAAAAAATTTATGTGTAATTGAGAAATATTTAATGAAATAAAAATACATTGGGGAAAAAATCCTCAGATTTTTAAAAAATGACATCACCATCTTCCACATGTGCAGCTGATTTGGGTGGCTAGGTGGTGCAGTGAATAGAGCACCGGCCCTGGAGTCAAGAGGACCTGAGTTCAAATCCGTCCTCAGACACTTAACACTTACTAGCCTTGTGACCTTGGGCAAGTCGCTTAACCCCAATTACCCTGCCTTACCCCCTCCAAAAAGCAAAAACTAAAAACTAAAAAACACATGTGTGGCTCATTTTTGGGATCCAAGTATACAAATTTACATTTTTCTATGGCCAGTTCCACCTTAATTATTTTGGATCAAAGTGCAAGTCTGCTGAGGAGACACATTTGGATCCAGACTCTGTCACCAAAGTCACAGCTTCACTGATAGTAAGTTAACAGAAGCTTTGGGTCTTAAGGAGGGCCATAACACATTTCCATGGATGGATGGTCTTGGCCCCCATGCAGTGAGGTGATTCTATAATGTTGAGTGAAAGTGATCGTAAAGCAATAGCAACAGAGGGCACAAACATGTATACATGAGTGTTATTACGTGTGTGATATGGACACACACATATGTGTGAATGTTAGTGTGTGTGTGATGTGGACACACACAGGTGTGTGTGAGTGTTAGTGTGTGTGTGATGTGGACACACACGTGTGTGTGAGTGATAATGTGTGTGATATGGATACATACATATGTGTGAGTGTTAGTGTGTGTGATGTGGACACACATGTATGTGTGAGTGTTAGTATGTGTGTGATGTGGACACACATGTATGTGTGAGTGTTAGTATGTGTGTGATGTGGACACACACGTGTGTGTGAGTGTTAATGTGTGTGTTATGGACACACACATGTATGTGTGAGTGTTAGTGTATGTGTAATGTGGACACAAACATGTATGTGATCCTGTTGGATTTTCACAGCGACACTATGAGGTAGTGCTATTGTTATCTCCATTTGGCATGTGAGGAAACTGCAGTTCAGAAAAATGAAGTGAGTTGCCCGGGGTCACCAAGCCAGTGTTGGAGGCAGAAGCTGAACCCAAGTCCAGCACATGCCCTTTCAGGCTTCCAGACTGTGCTCTGTGGCTCTGAACATCATCTCCTGTGAACTAGACCGTCCTTCTTTCACTGTTTAGGGAAGAATTTACAGCCAAAGAAGAAAGAGAGAACATTTAAAATGCAGAATAGATCATTTTGATTACACTAAATTAAAAAGAGTTTGCACAAACAAAACCGATGCAGCCAAAATTAGAAGGAAAGCAGGAAACTGGGGGGAGTTTTTTCAGCATGTGGCCATCGGAGAAGGACACTTTTACCAAATCAGAAAATAAGTAACAGGGAAAAGATGCTTATTGTAAAATAAATAATGAATGAATGAACAAGTGAGTCCAAGCGCTTTTCATTTTCTGTAGCAAGAACAGAAAGAAGCCAGGATTTTACATTTGGAGTGCTGAGGGCACTTAATCTTGGAGTGCCACAGACTCTGTAAAAGATCAGTCACTTTATGCATCCATAAAGCCATGCTCTGAATTTCCTCTTGGATGTTCAATGCTGTGTGTTTGTCCCAAAATAAATATCATCTGTTATCCTGAGTAACACTCAGTCTGGCAGGATGTACAAGCTCACTGCTGTCACCAGGGTGGCCGCTATCACTTGCTTCACAGGTATCAAATCCTCTTAACTCCTTGGGGTGATGGGGTTGGCATCAAGGGGGGAAAGAGGCAGGAGAATAAAGAGTTTCAGATACTCTGGGGGAAGTGGTTTTTGGCTTCTGATGCTCCCCAGTTTGCCAGAATCTGCCCTGTCCTGGAATTAATGAGAATGACAAGTTTTGAAAAAAGAGAGAAAAGACAGGTAGAGAGAGAGAGAGAGAGAGAGAGAGAGAGAGAGAGAGAGAGAGAGAGAGAATGCTCATACCCCTTTCACAGCTAAGGGTATAAGATGTGCTCTAAGTCAAACAAGGGATAGAGACAATTGCAAGAGATAAAACATTTGACCTTGATTACACAAAACTGAAAAGCTCCTGCACAAACAAAATTAATGCACCTAAGATAAGAAGGGAAGCGGTTGAATAGAAAAAAAGTATTTGTATCAAATTTCTCTCACAAGGGTTTGTAGCCATGATATAGAGACAACTAGCAGATATATGTAGGGACAACTGTGCTGGGCCTAGAGTCAGCAGGACCTGAGTTCAAATATGACCTTAGATATTTATTAGCTTTGTAACCCTGGGCAAGCTACTTAACCCTATTTGCCTCAGCTTCCTCATCTGTAAAATGAGCTGGAGAAGAAAATGGCAAACCACTCCAGTATCTTTGCCAAGAAAACCCCAAATGGGGTCGTGAAGAGCCAGACATAAGTGAAAAATAGCTGAACAGAAGTGAAAGATAATATGTGTGTGTGTACACAAACACACACACACACACACACACACAAATACATGACTATGACTAGAAGCCATTCTTCAGTAGATGGTGGCCAAAGGATAGAACAGGTAGGTTTCAAAGGAAGAATTACATGAAAGAATGCTCCAAATCATTATTGATAAGAGAAAGTCACATCAAAATAATTCTGAGGTTTCAGTTCACACTCAACAAATCAGGAAAGATGAAAAAAAAGATGGCAATAGTCTATATTAGGGGGTTTATGGGAAGATAGGTACCTGATCCTAAGGCCATTTAACATAGGGGCACAAAGCCCTACCCAGCTCAGTAACACCAAAGGTCATTGCTGTGCTGTAACCTCAACCAGCAGGGGATGTTCAAAGTCCAGTAGTCCTAGGTTCAAAGTCCAGTAGTCCTAGGGCTAGGAGAGACTCCAAATGTCACTCTGAGTCACCACAAAAGTCATTTCCTTTGATTCAGAAATCCCAGTGTTGGGCAAGGAGGTCAAAGAGAAGAAAAGGTCCCCAGTATGCCAACCTCTCCACAGCAGCACCTTGGGATGAACAAAGAACTGGAGATGAAGACAGTGCCAATCATACAGGAACTGGCTTGGTCAACTGCCCTACATGTTTGTAATGGATTTTTACTTATTACCTGGGCTCCCTTTCCTCCTGTGACCCCGACTCCTTCCAGGACCCTAGGTAAGGCATTTCCTGGGTCTCAGTTTCCTCAGCATTAAATTGAGATAGAGGACCAGATCACAGGTTCTTAACCTTGTTCATATATCTTGAACCCTTTTGGTCATCAATCTAGTCAAGCTCATGGACCCTTCCTATAATCACGTTTTTAAGATTACAAAGGAAATCAATTATATTGAAATACCCTTGTCAAAATATGTTTAAGTTGTGAGCCCCAGGTTAAGACACCCTGGCCTAGGGGGTCCCCAAGGTCACTTCCAGCTTGACCTTTGTGATACTATTAATCTGAATAATGAAGGGAAACACGGGGCACTGATGAATTAATGAATCTCTAGTGCTTAGCCCAATGCCTAGAACACAGTAAGAATGTAATGAATTCTTGTGGTTTGCTTCCTTCCTCAGAGTACTAACTGGTCCTGGGTTCAAGGCAGGCACCTCAGAAGGTGGAGACATCCTCATCCCTGGAGGTCTCCAAACATGGCTGCTGGTTGGGAACACCGTTGAGAGGTTACTTGCGTGGCTGCAGTTGGCCTGGGTGTCTCAGAGGTCCCTCTCAAGGGTTTTGTGATTCTGTGAATGAATGAAGAATGCATGCATCTGTAAAATGGAGCCATTGCCGCTGGCTCCTGCAGACCTTGCAGAATGTTACAGAGACCCACATTAGTCTCCTCAGAACAAAGGTGGCTTATTACTGATGGGCACTGGTTGCTGTTATGGGCATTGCTCTTCAAGGCCTCTCGAGTGTACTCGGTCGGCACTCTCTACCTTGGGCCTCCTGCAGTTCACACCTAGATCCCCTCTCAAAAACCAGCTCTGATTTACCCTCTGCAGGAAGTGCTCTTCTCACCTGGGTTTAGTTCATTTCTGAGCCTCCTTGGAGCTCAAGGCCAACAGTGATGGTAAAAGTATGGCCAAAAGGCCTTCTTGGATCCTTGAGCTCCATATGCAGTTACTTGGTTCCTGCAAACAGTAGTCCCACCCCTCCCTTCCCCAGCAGCCCCAAAGAGGCTTTACCTTCCCTGCCCAAGGTCCCTTGGATGAGCTTTGCTGGGAGTTGGGTCAGGCCAGGATTGCCCAGGCAGGGCCAGCTGGCTGCCCTCTGCAGGGAGCTGCCCTGGCCTCTTTCCCTCTCCTGCTCAAGGGTCACTTGAAGACTCTCCATGTGTAGATGTGTCTACACTGCCACGGCCTTCTCATTCAGCAGAAGCCTCTGGGAGTTTCCTCAGAATCATGGCCCTAGAAGGGACCTCAGAGCATCTGGCCCAAGCCATCATCCAGTAGCTGATTAAAGGCCGCTGAGGTTTGAGTTAACAAACATGTATTAAGAGACTGCTGTGTGCCAAGCCCTGAGGATGGAAAGGAAGGCAAAGATCAGCCCTGCTCTCTATGTGTTTGTCCTTTGGAGTGGACAGAGTCCCACCCCCATACCCCATGGCTCCCACTCCTTGCTCCTGGTTTTTCCTTTGGGACCGAGCCCATAATTGTAATCTCTCTTCCATAAGATGCCCCCTCCCCCATGCTAGAAGCCAGTTGTCACACCCCGGCCCACCCCCAAAGTGTGTCTGACCCCTGGCTAAGCAGGCCCTGGTTCTCCTAAGACATAAACTCAGGGTGCTCCTTCAGGGAGTGTCAGTGGTTGCTGGCGGACAGACCTCACCTGTCGTCAGGAAGGTCTCCTTCTGAGCACACTGAGTGAAAGGGTCTGACTATTCTGAAACTCACTTTGCTCATCTGTAACATGGGAGTAATGATGGCACCCAAGGAGAAGGAGAAGCAGGAGAGAAGGAAGAGGAGGAGCTTCTTCCCCTAAGATCCTATGATCCAGCCCCATACCTCATGCCCTGCATCTTTAAAATGGACCCAATACGATCTACTTACCTACTTTCCAGACCACACTAACAGGCATAGAGAGTCGCACTCTGCGCTGTGCTCTGCTCCTCTGACAATCAATCTGCCAATAAGCATTTATTAAGTGTCTCCTGTATACAGGCATGGGGCTGAGCACCGCAGATAGTGAAACTGGCCTTGGCTTCTAGGAGCTTACCTCCTGGTAATGCATGATACACACAAGATAGATCCTGGCTGGTGGGGGGCGGGGGGGGGAGTGGCTGGGAGGCGAGTACCAGGAGGAATGGCTAGGGATCAGGCAAGGCCAGTTCAGAGAGAAACTGAGGCTTGAGCTGCCCCTTAGAAACCAGAGCAGTAGGACTTTAGGTTAGACACTGACCCCAGCCTGGGTCACCCAGCTGACTACAGCTCAGCAGAAAGCCGTTCCACAGGAGAGGCCCCCAGAGCCAAAGGGCCCCTTCCCCTCACCTTTGCCTCGCTGCCTGTCCCACAAATCCTCTCCCACATGGCCACCTGTGCTCAGAGCCACAAGAGAGGAGACTGATCTTGGCATCAAACCCACTTTCAAAGTCTTGTAAGAGCCCAAGAAACAGGCTAAAATCTGAAGTCATCTACACACACACACACACACACACACACACACACACACATACACATACACATACACACACATACACACACGCGCACGCACACACACACAGAATCAGTGATACATTAAATAAAGCCTGAAATCTAGCCTGTAAATGGCAAAGAAAAGATTCCACCTCCCACAAGGCTCTGTGAAGTCCCATGCAGAGCCCTCCTCTAAGGAGAAGGCAGAAGGAGAAGCAGATTTCATCAGGCCCCATCCATGAGCTGGAACTCTGGGGCCCATCTCAGCCATGTTTCACTTCCTGCCATATCTAATTCATGGCTGATTTAAATTTTTCATTGTCACTGTGCCCCAGGAGGACTGGGCAGACCAGATTTGGCTTTGTAGGAGAGAAGGGTGGGGCAGGGCATGGCTCTCTCTGACTTGTGCCCAGCCACTTTGAGAGTGCTCAGAATATCTGGCACTGGGCTCATCTGGGGTCTCCTGTCCACCCGACTCTCTCAGTGTCACTGGTGCCCTCATTCACAAACCAAACCCAAATGCTCCCCACCCCCTTATGGTGTCTGACCAGACTCCTGGAGGGCAGGCACTGTCTTTTGCCTTTCTGTATCCCAAGTGCTTAGCAGAGGGCCTGGCATGGCGGAGGCACTTAATGAATGTTGATGGGTTGCTGGATAAATCTAAAGCACCTCCATGATCCTCTTAAAATAGTCTTCCAATCTACTTTTCTGGTCTTATTTCCCATTAATCCATTCATACACTCTTTGCTCCCCAGATGCCATCTGCCATTGCCAGCCTTTGTGCATGCTTATAGGCTTTGTCCCATGCCTAGACTGCACTCTCCTCCAGTCTCCACCACACCTACTGTTGTCTCCCATTTCAAATATGGTGGCTCTCCCCTTTACCCTATTATGGTTCACCTTTCACGACACATACTTGTGTGTGGATCTCCTCTTCTCCCCTGCCCCAATAGAATGTAAACGCCCTGTGGAGATGATCTAGGTCTTACATCTTCTCCAGAAGCAGCAGAACAGAGTGAAGAGAAACCTGTTCTCCAAGTCAGAAAGGTCTGAGGTCAAGCCTTACCTCTGACCTCTCCTGGCTGGGTGACCCTGGGCAAGTCTTCACTGTCTAATGAAGGTTCCAGGCAGCTCTTCAAGTGTAGACCACTCATGCCTGCACTGGTAGAGAAGGAAGGCTTCCTCAAGGGAGTTCCCCACACCCGCAGAACCATGGGTATAACTTAAAAGTCTTTCCAAGCACCTTGCTAATTGTCTCAGACCTCATTAAGTCAGGATGATCAGGCCTCTAGGAGCTCAGAGGGCTGTGCCACAGGTGTAATGCCAAACAAAGGCAAATTCCAGGTTCAGATTACGAGCATAGCAATCTCCATTTATTCAGTGACAGATTAAGGCAAAACATTCACAGAAAAATCAAGATATAGCATCACTCTTTAGTAAGTCCTCAATTCAATTGCGAAGTACCAAGGTCCAAGTAGTCCACCCCTGGGTGGTACATTCATTTAGTGAGTCACCCAAAGGCTCTCTTCTTGAACGGAGATTAGTTTCCAGTCACAAACAAAATGCATTCATTTGGTCAGTCACAGAGCACCAAAAAGTCAAAAGCTTCCCAACCTAGATCACAAATGAATTACAATACCAACTATTAACTCCAAGCACTTTTCTCAAAAGGGACAGTGGAGAGCACAAAAGGCCATCCACCCTTAAGCTACAACAAGGTTAAGATATCATCACAACATTGAAAACCCCAGGAGAGGTCCTTTCTTCATCTTGACAGGAGGCAAAGTCTCAGCAATCTCTATTCCTGGGGAGACAAAGCTTAACAAAACCACAAGATACATTTCCAGTGTCTTTATCAATCCACTCTCTGCCTGCAAAACAGTCCCAGAACTCCTGAAAACATCAGCAAGACCCTCTTCCAGGATTTCTGTGAACATACCACAAGAAAATCCTCCTTCGGGGCTTCTGAACAAACAGCAAGGTTCCAGGATCTCTACAACAGCAGCACTGTCCTTCACCAGCAGATGAATCTGGCAAAACAACATCAAAACAGACAGACAAAATGCCAGCATCACAGCCATGCCTCCTCAAAGTTCTCGGCAGCTTAGGTGGCAGTTCTCAAAAGTCCTAGGCAGCTCCAACTGGCCCTCAGCAGTCTCTCTCAGCAACTCTACTCCCCCCCCCGGAAATTCTCTTCTCTCTCTCTGCCTCCACGATACTGCTCCCCAAAAGTCCTTCTGGCCTCCTCTGCTTGGGCCTTCTCTCTGCTTGGGCTTCTCTCTGCTTGGGCCTCTCTCTAAATCCATGGCACCAGCCCTCTCTCTTCAAGTCAACAAGTCCATCTTACAACTGGGATTCAGAAGCTTTGGGTTTCAACACTCAACCCAAAAACGAAGCCAATACAGGGGGATCTTTAAATTTCATTACCATTACAACAGGTCAGGCACAAAGAGTCCACGTGAACATTTAGAGTAGACAGGGCTCTCAATTTGTGTGCTTCATGTTTCTTTTGAGTTACTGTGATTTCTCTTTGCTTAGAGAGCACGGTGCCTTCTTTGATGTGGGTGGTTCTGTGCCAGGGTCTCTCATGTCATGTAATCAGTTCCAATGTTCTTCAGAGAGACCATGAGAATGTCCTTGGTATTGCTTCTTCTGACCTCAATATGAGCACCTGCCTTGTGTGAGTTCTCTGAATCTTTTAGGCAAAAGTACATTTGGCATTTGAATGTGGCCAGCCCATCAGAGCTGTGCTCTCTCCAGTAGAGTTTTAATGCTTGGCAGTTAAGCTTGAGAAAGGACCTCATTGTCTGCTACCTTATCCTGCCAGGTGAACTTCAAGATCTTCCTAAGACAATTCAAATGGAAGTGATTCAGTTTCCTGGACTGGCACTGGTAGACAGTCCAGGTTACACAGGCATAGAACAATGAGGTTGACACAATGAATCTGTAGACCTTCAGTTGGGTAGGCAATTTAACAGCTCTTCTCTCCCACACTTTCTTTTTTTCAGTTAGATGTGACTTTATTACTTTAGTATATAAACCAAAATTTATGCAACCAGAGCAGAGGCTGTGGATGATGCGTATTTCCAATTGGGTGGGAGCACTCTTTTGGTCTGGTAGTATCGAGCCAGCCAGTGAATTCGGCTCTCATTCAGAATCAAATGGAATTTAGAACCATTATCCTTTCTGTTTCTCTCAAGTTGCTTTCAAACAGCAACGGCTTTCTTGATCAAGTGATAAAGATCTTCAGGAAGATCAGGGGCAAGTCCCTTGAACTTTAGAACTCTCAAAATTTTGTTGCCAGTTATGAAGTGTACTTGTGCCACACCATAAGAATCCCTCAGGATCACACCGATCTGGGAGGGCATCGGGCCCTTCTTGGTCAGCCTGTAGATCTGCTCCTTCACATTGTCCGAGGTGAGCTTCAGCCATGTGGGCACACTGCGGCAGCATGGCAGGGCCAACTGGGACAGGCTCTTCCCAGGAACGTGCATGCAATCCATGATGGTGATGAGCAGGCAGTGAAAGAGCTCTTCCGCACTTTCCTTTAAAGCCTCCCAAATACTGAGCTAGCTCTGATAAGTTGTGCATCAATCTCATCATCTATATGTACATCCCTGGAAAGTATACTACCAAGGTAAATGAACTTAAACACAGCATTCAGAATTTCTCCATTTGCTGTACCCAATGGTTTCATATATGGATGGTGTGGTGCTGGCTGGTAGAGAACCTGTGTTTTCTTGGTGTTAATTGCTAGGTCAAAATTAGCACAAGCAGCAGAGAGTCAACCCATACTTTGTTGTACCTCATCCTCAGAGGTTGCATTGAGTGCACAATCATCTGCAAACAGAAAATCATGCACCAACTCTCCTTCTACTTTGGTCTTGGCTTGTAGCCTTTTCAAGTTAGTTTACCATCAATGCAATGTCTGTCTTCCTGGAAGGTGTCTGACAACATTGCTGAGAACATCATGGTAAAAGGCATGGGAACAAGCACACAGCCTTGCTTTATCCCATTGGAGACTTGAAAAGCATAAGAGAATCATCCATTATCCAGAACTCAGGCAAGCGTGCCATCTTGAAACTATACTGATGAACTTCTCTAGCCAATCAAAAATGGTCCTGATTTCCACAAGCCATCATGATAATCACGAAGGCTCGTTGATCATTATATGATATTGCTGAATAACAGGCATTTATTAAGCACTTTCTGTGTGCCTAGCACTGTGTTAAGCTTTGGGACAACAAATAGAAGCAAAAAGAAAATAATCCTGTCCTAAAGGAGCTTACATTCTAACTAGAGATAATAAGACTTAAAAGGGAGTTGAAGGGATGGAATAAAGACCTTCCCTTTGTCATGGGGAGCACAACAAAGAAGACAAGTAAGCATGGCCATCCTGAGGTCATCCCCAAAATGGAGGTTCCCAAAGAATCTCACCAATGGGAGAAGGGGGTTGACATGGCAAAGGGATACTGCATGGCAAAAAGTCCTCAGAAGCTGAGGAGAAGCCACAGGATAAAAGGGCAGCAAAATCGTTAGAGCCAGAAGCACAGCCCTAAAGACAATCTAGGCCCCCTTGTCTTCTCGTTCACTTGGGGTCCTAATTCATCACTGGTTGTGCACTGTCTGTCCAAGAGAGACAGACTGTTCAATTCTATAGAGAATCTGTGAAAATGTCTGTCCTTATCTGGAAAAGACAGCTCATTCACTTGGTCTTTTCTACATGGATTGTCAGGTCAAACTCCTTTGAATGGTTACAGTCAGACCACAGAACAAAGGAAAAAGAGTAACAAGGAAGAAAATCCTTGTGTCTAAAAACCAAACCTACACTGAACCCATCAACTCAGAGCTGAAAGGGGCTTTAGTGACCCTCCAGACCTGAATAAGAGTCTCCATTACAACATGCCCCCAGAAGCAGGGATTTGCTTGGGGATCTCTGTGGAGGGGAAGCCCATTGCATGCTGAGACAGCTGTTCTTCCTTTAGAACCACTCCCAGGCTGCTTCTTTCACCCTTCTCCCATACACACTTCATAGCTCTGGATTTTGCCTTCTGAGCAGAACAAGACTCATGACCCGAGACTCCATGAGACATCCTTCAGATTCTTCGAGATAGCTTCTGTGTGGCCCCTGAGTCTTCTCTTCTCCAGAATAATCATGCCTCACTGCTTTATCCAATCCTCACATGCAATGGACTCAAGGCTCTTGCTCATCCTGGTCCCCTTCCCCTGGATACCCTCCACTTTGTTGATAACCCTTCTAAAAGATCACAATCTTCCAGCTCATGGCCTGAGTTCGGTGGGTTCATTTCTCCTTACCCTGGATAGGGTAGCTTCCTAATGTGGCCTAAGATTGCATCAGTCTTTTGGATTGCCATGGTGACTCACCCTGTACCTGAAGCCAGGGAAAGCCAATGGATCATTTTTTCAGACAAACCTACCTGATCAAGGCTCCCTTCTTGTGCATGTCACAGTTCATGACTGAGAAGAGCTGGACTGCCCCTGGACATACATGGCCAAGCTCCAATAGGGGCAGTTGCGCTGTCCCCTGCAGGCCAAAGACACCATGGAGTATCACTTGAGAAAGCCGCAAACCTTATGTCACCAGAAATTAATGCGAAAATAATCGCTTTCTAGTCAGACATTAATTAGAACATTTAGCACATCCTATGTGGAGATCTGCAGAGATTGCTGCCTCGGGCATCTCTCTCTCTCTCTCTGGAGCTCCCTGTGGCAAATGTTCCTGTTCCCTGCCCTCTTTTCAGGCCACTTTTCCCCTCTACAAGACGAGGGGATTGGAGTAAATGCTCACTAAGGTTCCTCCCGACTCCAACATTCTTTGGTCTGTTCACTCCTATTTTATGTTCTAAGGTCCTGCCTCATTCTGGTAGGTTTCATTTGTTTAAAAAATAAATAAATAAATGAACCACTTAGAATATTCCAAGTTTTGTAGTCTCACATTCTGTGCCCTAAGGTCCCCACTGAGAGGTGGCATGGCACAGTGGATAGAGGGCTATTCTTAAAGACCTGCCTCAGACCCATGCGGACTTTGAGACCCGGGCCCAGTCACTTCTATTTTCTATGCCTGCCTAGGCAACTTCACCTCCCTCGATGGACCAGGTGAGTTGCTGACTAGCAGCAGTGGAGGGAGTTGCTACTTCCCCTAAGGTCCTTTCCAGCTTAAGGGTTAGACTTCCATGGCACTGAGGCCCAGAGAGGCCAAGGGCTTTACCCAAAGACCCAGCAAGGTTTGATACCCTAGGGTATTGACTTCCGGCCAAAGGCTCTTTCCCAGCTAGCCCTTACCCTTCCAGAGACCACAGGTATGTGGGAAATGACCCTTTGGAGAGTGGCGCTGTAATTCACAATTAGCTGCTCATTTAAGTGAGCATTCCCTAAAAGCAATCCACAAAACCTGACACAGCACACTGGGTTTAGGTTTAGCTATACAAACGTAGGTGGGTACTGGAAGGTGGCACTTTTCACCCCTAAAACCACACGTTCGCTGCTTCTCTAATTAAAAACATGTTTTAAAAAATCAGCAGGCTTGAAAATGTTGAAATGATTAATTTTAAGTTACCTTGGGAACCAAGGAAGATGAAAAGAGATGTGTTATTCTGCAGCTAAAAGCAGTTATTACCAACGATAAATATTAGGTACAACGAGAAACCAGTTGAGCTTCAAATGGTTCCTTCAAATCACATCCCAGAACCTTCCCTGACAACTGAACAGAGCCCAGCAGATGGGAGGTACTTGGTAAATGCTTGTGGATTGATTGGGCAGTTGGGTGGGTGGCTGGGTGGCTGGGTGGTTCAGTGGGTGGGTGGATGAGTGGGTGGTTCACTGAGTGGGTGGGTGAGCAGTTGGTTGATTGGAGGGATGATGGGGGAGACATTTTGTAATGAGGTCAAGAAAGGGAGAATGTGAACTAATGGAAACTTACATTCTTCCTTCCTGCATGTGCATAGAAACACATAACACCCCGGTAATTATGCAGCTGGTAGTGAGTTGACTGCTGGTGCCAAATGAGATAGGCCAGCTGGGAAAAAATAAGGCTCAATGGATGCACAGCTGGCATGTGAATTCTGAGATCAATGTGCCAGGAGTCCCAGGCAGCAAGCATCAAACAGAGTGCTCAGAGTGGACTCCAGCTGCCTCCCTGCTCTGACACACTTTTTCTCTAAGAACCTCTAGATTCAATCAAGACTCAGGTAAGATGCCACGTCCTCCAAGAGGCCTCTCCTGATTTCACCTACCATCCATCACCAGTTAGTTGACAATACCTTCCCTTTCTATTTTGCATCTACTTACTTATATGCGAATACATTCAATTCCACTGGTGGAATGTAAGGTCCTTGAGGGGCAATATTCTGCTTTGCCTCCTGCACATAGTAGACACCTAATTAATTCTTGTAGAATTGAATTGAATTTCTTGCATATTGATGTTAAAGAATTGCCTTTTCTCGTTTGGAGTCATTGAAAGTGTTATATGATTTCTCAAATAACTTCTCCAACTCAGTCTCTCCCTCTTACTGCATTCCAATTTCAGTCTGCTATCTCTCTATGGCATTTTCTCCAAATCACTAAGCTGTGTCCCGTTGAAAGTCATAATCTACTTTGGTTTCCTATCGTGAGTGGTTAGACAACTACATCTTAATTATATAAACTTTTATTTTATATTAAGTCCTGCATTTACTAAGATGAAAAAATGACAATTCCTGCCTTCAAGAAGCTCGCAACAAGAACAAAGGAAATATCCATATAAAATGCTATCTGGTAAAAACCACCATCTTTCCTGTTACTGCTCCTTGTCTCAGTTTCCATGTCTATAGAATGGGGACCATAACAACACTTATCTCTCAGGGCAATTATGAAGATTCAATGACACCCATCTGGAAAGTGCTCAAAAATCCTATTTTTATTGCTAGAGATTGTGTGCACAGTCCCTTTCTCAGGCTCTGTCATTCAGACCAAATATTCTAGTCAGTAAAACTGCTCAATCTCCTTGTCCTATTTTGGAGTCTCATTCAGTTTAAACAGAGAGATGGTGGCCATCCTTCTTTCTAGTCTCCATCTAGTCTTTGATGTGTTTGTGCCTTTATTTCTCCATTTGGCTGAATGGAGAGCCAATGTTGCTGTATTTGGGACTGGAACGAAGCTTTGGGACTAGATCTAGTCAGATCAAACCATGGGATTCCAGTCTCCCTGGTGGGTCTCTATGGGGATGCCACCAGGTTGTATTGTCTTTGCATGTGACTTTTACATGGGCCTTGATCACTATGGAGTGAAAAGCGAAAATGAAGCATTGAAAAATCAGAGTGGACAATTGCCCAAATGAAGTCAGATTCCAGACAGAGGTGGCCAGGCTGGACAGAGCAAGAAGTATCTTGCCCAGATCCCTGAGTGAGGCTAGGTCAAAGGTGACCCTTGAAGCTGGGGGAGCTTCCTGACACCAAGGCACCTCTACCCATTACCCCACACTACATTTCCTACTATGGCCATTGACTTCTCCATTGAAGAACTTAGCAGGCACAAGCAAATGCATTATATTCTACCCCTAAGGACTGGCACCTCCTATCATTCTCCTTTCCCTTCCTTCTCTCTCCTATCCATAATCAAATGATCCCATGAGGCATGGATAGACAGCTTGGGTTTGGGAGGGAGGAGCAGAGATGGAAATTCTCAGGGTCCTGGTGGACCACAAACTCCATAGATTTCAACCGTGTGGTATGGAAGTCAAAGAAAGGAAATGCCCTGCTGAGCTACGTGAGGAGATACAAGGTGTCCTGAGAATAGGAAGGTAACCCCCTTTCAGTCATCTGGCCTGGTCGGACTACATCTGGGTCCAGCTCTGAACATTATACTTTAGGAATGACCTTGAAAAGCTGGCAGTGTCCAGAGGAGGGAGACCAAGATGGCGGAGGTCACCTAGGTGGCACAATGCACAGGGGGCTCGACTTGAGAGTCCAATCCTGCCTCACATTCTCACCAGCTGTGTGACCCTGGGCAAGTCATTTCCCCAGTCTTGACATCTGTTTCTGTAAATGAGGGTAACAACTGCACCAGCCTCCCAAAGTCATGAGTCTTGAGTGAGATCATGTTTGTAAAGTGTTTTGCAAATCTTGAAGGACTGTGTTGATGCGAGCTGCCATAGCCATGATCATCATCTCCACTCTTGCTGTTGTTCCAAGTGGGCATCAGTTTGAGGATGGGCAATGTGTAGCTTGGAGGGAAGACTTAAGGGGACACATGCACTGTCTGCCTATTGGCAGGATCATTTCATGAAAGAACACCCAGACATGTCCTTCGCTACACAGGGCAGAAGGAGAAGCATGAGCAGGACATGGCCAGAAGCCAAGAGTTCTGACCCTGAGTGCAGTCCCAAAGTGGAGTGGGTGCTGGGGCTGGTAACGAGCTCCTCACACAAAGGCTGGAGGACACATCCAGGCTGGGGATAGCAGAGAAGGGATTGGGGTTGTTTGCGACCAGATCTGACTTGATGTTCCAAAGGGAGATGAGATGCTTTTCCTTCCCTTGATGTCTCCAAAAGGAAAAATCCAATCCAAGAAAGATATGTGTGTGTGTGTGTGTGTGTGTATGTGAGAGAGAGAGAGAGAGAGAGAGAGAGAGAAAGAGAGAGAAAGAGAGAGAGAAAGAGAGAGAGAGAGAGAGAGAGAGGAAGGGAAGGAGGGAGAGGGAGGGGGAGAGAGAGGGGAAGAGAGGAGAGGAGAGAGCTGAAATGTTGACATCTTGACTGCTAAATGAACAAAGGTGTACTTTTACACATGAGAGGTAGCTCAAGAAAACAGTCCTGTTTTACAAAGGGAAAGAAGCTCTTGTAGTGGAAGCCCAATTATTTCTGAGCTGGGTCTCAATAGCCTCTTCCACACTACCCCAGATTTCAAAGGTTCTTCCCTGCTAATGCTTCAGATGCAGCTAAGAGGGGGCCTAGGAGTAAAGGGTCTAAGCAAACAACCTGGCATTTTCTTCCATTCTTCTTTCCTTTATTTTTTCCTTCCTTTCTTTCTTCTTTTCTTCATTCTCTTTTTTCTTTCTCTTTCTCCTTTCCCTTCCTTTCTCTTTTTCTCTTTATCTCATCTTTTCTTTCCTTTTTGTTCTTCCTTTCTTCAATCTTTGCGCTTTCTTTTCTCTTTCTTTCTTCTTTTTGTTCTTCTTTCATTCTCTTCTTTCCTTCCTTTTTATCTTTCTCTCATCTTTTCTTTTTCTTTCTTCTTTCCTTCATTTCTTTCTTTCTTTATTCCTTTCACCCTTCCTTCCTTTCCCAAAAAGAAAAAAAGTGAACCCACCCACTGGCTGGCTCCTTACATCAGCCCTCTTTGAGTGAGCCTTTCCAGTCCAGCTTCCCAAGACTTCCTGAGGGAGTTGGAACTGATTTAGAGAGCCCTAGCTCAAGAACCTAGCTTTAACATGACCAGATCTGGAGCCATAAGTGTCATCCTGATTAGTAAAGCAAAAAAGGAAATAGCTGGTGGCTGAAGGAGCAGACAACCCCCCCCCCCCCACTGTCCCTTCACACACACACACACCCCTTCTCTCCTGGGTTCTAAGCATCACTTTTGCTATTTGAAAGCCAAACAGCCTTTCCTTGCAGCCAGCTCCTCTGATCTCAGCTAAGCTCAGGAAGGATAAATACTTAATTAGGCCAGTGCAGATATGTCAAGTTGCATTTGTAACCAGCAGGATAACAACAGGAAGGGGCGAGACAATGTAGATGCTTGCATCTCATAGGCTTTCCAGCCAAATCCCTGAGGAGCTCTGCCCAGTGGGCAGGCAGTGGGGCCTGCAGGAGCTTAGGCATTCTCCAGTCTCTGGTTCTTTACCAGGTGCCCAAATTTCCCACTGAAATGATGTTCCCTGTCAGGCCCCAGCAACCCGGATGTGTCAGGACCCAAGATGAGAATGATGTGGGGGCCTTACAGCATCCTTCAGGCCCCAGTCTGACTTGGGAGCGGGGCAGGGTAGGAAGATTCCATTTGGTTTTCCTCACAGTCTCTGATACCTCTTCCCCCCCTCCCCCAGTCCTATGGTCCTGCTCTAATCCTGCCCTGTGACTGCTTGAATCCAATTCACTAGCAAGTCATGTCATGACCTGCCCGATTTCATCCCCTTTGAGCCTGAAGGACAGACAACAGTAACGCAGGGAAAGAGGGGGAAATAAGGCTGGTGACACCTGTTCATTTGTTTTTAAACGGACTGTTTGTGTTAATTTTGCAAAATATTCCTAACTTGTGGATTATGGTCGTTGTTTAGGATGATGAATACCACACAAATACAACCTAATATGGCACAAGGAAAGTTCCCTGGGCCTCCTTGGTTCTCAACCTGTAAAACAAAGAGTCGGACTAGCTGGGTTTCCGTCTCTGCTCCCTCCCTCACAGTCCCCTGGGAACTGGCGCACTGCCTTCCCTGGAGTCCCTGGATGGTTAACTCTCCACCCCTTCCTGTGTCAGTGACACATTGCCATTGACTTGCACTCACCATAGCTTTCTCCATAGCTGATTCCTTGGTGTCCCGTGATCACAACAGAGCATCCCCAGGAGAATGCAGAGGACACAAGATCTTGAGCGCTCTTTAATTGTAGAGCATAGAAAAATAAAGCCAAACTCTACTTTAAGGGTGTCCTCTAGCATGGGGCTTCTCACACATGTGGTGAGACCATTAAAAACAGAGAGAGAGAGCTTTGCTCAACAACCTTCTGATCCCCCAAGTCAAGAGAAATATAAAAAAGGGAAACAGAGGAGCACCAAAGGTGAACTGCTTCATGGAGCTTCTCCAAAGGAGTCTCAATACAAGAGACCTTAACTGCAGATGGAGAAGTCCTCCAAATGCTACTGTTTGAAGATGAGATCGTGCTAATGCATTCAGCCCCACAGGAGGGCATGATTCCCTCAAGAAGATCTGAAGTCTCTCAACAAAGTCTAGCCTAACCATACACAAGTAGAAGACAAATGCCCATTTCTTAGGTAATTTGATGCACAACCCATACAGGTGGTCCAACAGTACACATAACTTGGACAGACCCTGAATATAGACAGCAAATGGGATTCAGAATCAAACTGGGGGGAAGGGACAATTGGGTTGAACTTGGGGAATTGACCAGAGCTCTTAAGGACCCTGAGATGTTATGAACTGATATGCAAAGCCAGATGTTAATGCCAACACTAACAGAGACAGATGCGGATGTTCTCTCTGGATGCAAAGATTTGGTTCAGTGAATCAAGCAATGAGGCAACAAGCATTTATTAAGTGTCTGCTGCATGTGAGGCACTGAGAGAGACCAAAGTAAAATCAAACACAGCCCCTGCCTTTAAGACTCATACAATCTAATGGGAGGAGGGGAAGCATTCTGTGATATTTTTAATGGAATGGAGAGTGCGATTCAGGCAGGAGAGTTGTTTGGGCAAAGAAATTGGAGGAGGGAGGTCCCCCCTCCCCCAATCTGGAGAAATCAGCAGTAGCATCTCAGGAAGGTGGTGCCTGAGCAGAGTCTGGAAGGAGAAGGAAAATCTCAGTTGGCAGAGATCTGGAGGGACAGCCTGGACATGTGCATGGAAGTAAGAGAAGGTGGGAAGAGACTAGAGGAGAGCAGATCAACAAAAGAGAGGAAGGGAAATGAGTGACATGAGACTGAAGATGGGGTTTTGATCCCAACTATGGAGGGCCTGCAAAAGCCAGCTAAGGAGTTAACCAGTGGCACAGTAGATAGACACTTTCTAGCTGTGTGACCCTGGGTAAGTCACTTAACCTCGGCTTACCTGAATTTACTCATCTATAAAATGGGGATGATAACAGTACCTAGCATCCTCATGGGGTTGTTGTGAAGACGAAATCAGATCATATTTGTAAAGCGCTTTACAGTTTTGTTTGTTTTGTTGTGTTGCCATGCAGTTGTTCAGTTGTGCCTCTCCAAGACCCCACGGACATCGCACACCAGGCCCTTTGTCTTCCACTATCACCCAGAGTCTATCCAAGTTCATGTTCATTTCCTTTGATGGTACAGTGTCCATCTCATTCTCTGTCAGCCCCTTCCCCTTTTGCCTTCAGTCTTTCCCAACATCAGGGTCTTTTCTAATGAGTCCCATCTTCTCATCATGTGGCCAAAGCTTCAGTATTTGTCCTTCCAAGGAATATTCTAAATTAATTTCTTTAAGCACTGACTGATCTGACCTCCTTGCTGTCCAAGGGACTCTCAAAAGTCCTTTCCAGCCCCACATTTCCAAAGCATCAATTCTGTGGTGCTCAACTTTCCCTTTACTCCAACTCTTAGTCATGCATTATTACTGGAAAAGCCATAGTTTCAACTACATAGACCTTTGTTGGCAAGGTGATATCTCAGCTCTTTAGTCTGCTGTCCAGATTTGCCATAGATTTCCTTCCAAGGAGCAAGCATCTTTTAATTTCATGGCTGTATTCACTGCCTTCCATGATCTTTGAGCCCAGGAATATAAAAGCTGATACTGCTTCTGTTTCTTCTCCCTCTATTTGCCAGGAAATGGCTTCTTAATTTTTCTTTACTTTCTGCCATCAGAGTGGTTTCATTTGAATATCTGTGACTGTTACTACTTCTCCTAGTAATTTTAACTCTTACTTTTGATTTAACCAGCCTAGCATTTTACATGATGTGCTCTGCATATAAGCTAAGTAAGTAAGGTGACAATGTACAGCCTTGTTGTACTCCTTTTTCAATCTTAAACCAATCAGTTGTTCCATGTTTGGTTCTAACTATTGGTACTTGGTCTCTGTATAGGCTCCTCAGGAGACAAGATGGTCTGACATTCCCATCTCTTTGGGGACTTGTCACATTTCATTGTGATCCACACAGTCAAAGGCTTTAATATAGTCAATGATGCAGAGGTATATGTTTTTCTCATACTCCTTTGCTTTCTCCATAATACAGTAAATGTTGGCAATTTGGTTTCTAGTTCTCCTGCCTCTTCAAAAACGAGTCTACTTTTCTAGAAATTCTTGGTTCACATATTGCTGAAGCGTAGCTTGCAAAATCTTAAGCATAGGCTTGTTGGTGTGTGAGCTGAGTGCAATTGTTCAGTAATTTGAATATTCTTTGGTATTGCCCTTCTTTAGGATTGGGACATAAACTGATCTTTTCCAATTCAGTGGCTACTGTTGAGTTTTCCAACTTTGCTGACATATTGCAAACTTTAGAGAGCTATTAAAGTGCTAGCAGTAAGTATTAGTTAATGGGGAGTCATTGACAGTTTTTGAGGGAGGGGTCGCTTGATTAGATGATTTTGACAAGAGAGTCTGGAGGGGGCACAGAGACTTCGAGGTACTAGAGCAGATCTTCCTGATCCCGGGGCTTAGTGGTATTCCCCACCCCCAACAAAATCTCTTTGGATTTAGTTTGTATGTGTTTTCTGTGTACTTAGCTTTCTACATACCCATCCCCCCACAGTTCTGGCAGGGCCAGCTTTGTCTATGTCTTTGAAACCCCACTTCCTGGCCTGGGGCCTGGCATCTACTTGAAGAAGGTGTTTAATAAGTGCTTATTGCCTTTAACTGAATGAGCAAACCAAACTCTACATCATTCACCAAACCAGAAGGCTGCTTTCACAACAAAGGCTTATTTCTCATTTCCTTAAAATCTCCATTTTCTCAATGAAATGAGGGGAAAAAAGGCAACGTTGTAGGATGGATGGGGGCACTAGACTTGGAGTCAAGATGAACCAGATCAAAATCCTGACCCAGATTATTTTTAACTGGACAAAACACTTAACTCCACTTGTTCCCACATCTATAAAATGATAGTCTGCCCCTAATGACTCTCGGTGCTAAATTAGGCATTGACTGGTAACTGCTTTCTGGTGCTGGACTCCCCCAAATGACTGGGACTTTACAAGAGTCATCAATGTCTTCACACCAGGGCTGGGATGTCAGATATTGTAATGGATCCATGATGAAGGTTCAAGGTTCAGGGGATATTTCAGCACTACGCAGGAGGAGAGCAGAGGCAACATAGTGATAATGATGACAGGAAAGCTCCGTTCATTCCTTGTCACCTTCTGGTTGCTGGAAGAGTCAGGGAACCACAGATTATCTGAGTTGGCAGGGACTTCTGGGGTCCCTTAATCCAACATCCTGGAAAAGATACCCAACCTTTTTTGATGGGAAAAGTCTGTTGAATGGACACTGAAGACAAGTTTATAGGCTCTGAGGTCCATAGACTTGCCTAACATAATATGAGAATTCAATGACCAAGGCAGAATTTGAACACAGGCCCTCTGATTCCAAATTTGGTGCTCTCTTTATTAAATCACATTGTGGGATTGGAAAGGACTTAGAGGTCTTTTAGTCACAAGATCTTAGATCCAGAGGTCTTAACTTCAGAAGCCTTCAGGAAGATTCCCCTTGCCTAGGGTTATCTGGACAGTATGTGTCAGAGACAGAACTTGAACTCAGGGCTGCTTAAACATGGCATCCCTTGTTTATGATTCCTGGCTTCCTTTTCCAGAGGGTCGAAGCCTCTCCATGAAATGAAGAAGGCTCACAATTTAGATATAAAAACCTGGGCTTATTTCTCTATTTTGTTAGTTTGGGTTTCTTGGCCCTAAGACTATCAAAGTTTAATACTCCGAGGCAGGAGCATTTCCCTGTTGGCTTCTCCTTGATGGCACTGTCTCATTGCAAAGTTAAAGAAGTCACCAGACGGAGTCTTGGGAGTCAGGCTATTTAGACAATTAAATGCAACCTCGGGCTGCCTGGCATATGAGATGGATGATTCTGTTGGGTTCAAAATGTTTGTATTTCTTATGATGTTAAAATTGGTCTATGGACCCTTTGGTTACACCCTACATGGGGGGAGGAAGAATAAAGGTATGGGAGGAGCTTTCTGGAGAGGGAAAACAGCTGGTTGGACAGAGTACACATCTGGGAGTGGGGAAAAGCTTGGAAGCTGGGCCTGTGGACCTCTTTTCCAGGATACCTCACCTTGAAAAGGAGCTATTTTTAAAATGCTACATTTGAACTATATTAGGTTTCTCTGACATGTAAAATGGAGTTTTGACAATGAATTTTGCACATTCCAAAGTGTTTCTGAGGGAGACAAGAGATGCCCTGAAGCAGGACCGTGTGTGCGCATGTGGGGAGCATCTCTCATCTCCACCGGGCTTGGTGGCATTTTGCTGCAGTCATCAGGATGCTAAGTCTATTAAAATTCTTTCCACCCAAAGGAAAATGGATACGGCATCTGTTGCACATCTGTATTCCCATTCTGGAAAGTCTCCATAATATGAGTTGGGCTCGTTTTGTCTTTGGGGAAAGATCTTGTCTTCAGCACCTGTTAGCATTCTCAAGGAGCTTGTCTGGCCTGGCCAGGGTAGTCTAAGAGCATCAGGTACCCTCCTCCTCTTGGGTGGGGGGGACTAAGACAGATTCTGATGGGAATGAGACACTGAGTACCATAGTGAGGGAGGCATTTGGGATGGGGGAAGAAATGAGAGAGGGAGGCTTGGGCACAGAGTCTTCAGGTAGGAGGAGAAGGGACTGGCCAGGGTCAGCCCAGGGAGTCAGGAATGACATTGGAGGGCAGGCAGGCAGGTCCTAGAGTCTTAGCATAGGGCTAGGAAATAGAACAAGGTCAATCCAATGGTTCTAGTCATTTCCTCTTGGATGATAGATTAGTGGGCTCCAAGACTGGCACATAGGTTGAGATTACACCATCAACAGCTCTCGGCATGCCTGTGATGGTGGGGTCTGACTGGTAACCTTGCCACTGGTGGTTTTAGTGTGGGTGCTCACAGATCAGTGGTGCCAGCATTGTAGAGATCTCCCCAATATCCAGCATCCCCCTTCTGTGACTCCAATAACCTCAGGAGAGGCCATCTCCAGAGAGGCCACTTAATGATGGTCAGAGTGGTTAATCTCTAGGGTCTACCTGCCTGGGGTGGTTGCTAGATCCAGCTGCAGCTTTATTTCTTCATTTCCTTCCGCATGCCATGAGGGTGGAGGACTGGAGGAAAAGAAATGTAGGTGCCCTATGAGCTCTCTTCTAGGGTTTGAAGGCCTGTCACACAGAAGAAGGATTAGCATTATTCTTCCTGGCCCCAGGGGCCAAAAAGTTGTAGAGAAGCAGATTTAGGCTGGCTGTCAGGGAACTTTCTGCTGGTTAATTAGAGCTGTCTTGAGTGGAATGAGCCACCTTGGGAGGGGCGAATAAGGTGGGGGGAGGGGGCCTTCCACTCAGTGTAGGTCTTCAAGTAAGAGGATGGATGCCCACTTGTCAGGAATGTTGTGCAGGAGGTTCTGGTCAGATTTGGACTAGACAAGTGGTCCTCTGGGATATCTTCCAATTCCAATATTGGGGATCCCATGAAAAACACCCTAAGGAGGAGAGTTGCTCAAGTGGAGTGGGCCAACTCACAACAGTGTGAATTTCCTTTTACTAGAGATCTCCAAGAAGAGACCAGATGCTACTTCTCAGGCATGGCACTGAGGGGAGGCTTGGCTGGATGTAGGTCAGTCCAAATGTCCATCTCTGAAATGCTGTCATGCCGTTCAATGGGGTTACTCAGTTCACTTCAGCCCACTTTAAAGCGTCTCTCCAGAGGGTCCCAGATTCCCTCCCTCACCTCGGGGTCCAGCTCATCCAGGAATCCTGGGGAGTGTCCAGTAATACTCAGGAAAAGACACGCCTTGGACTGTCTGCCCTCTGAAATCACTGAAGCGCAAAGCCACTTGATAGAATTGGCTCCAGTCGATTCTTCCTGGAGGAGGAAGTTTGTTCACTGCATTGGTCTGTCCTAGATTCCCCAGGGCGAATTCAGAGCTCCATAGCTGTCTGGCCAAAGTTTGTAGACCAGCCTGCAATAGCAGTTTGCTTTGTCTTTGATTCTGAAAGGAAGAGGATTCTGAGCTGGGATCCAGGTCCTTCAGGACCAGTTAGTAAAGCTCTTGTTCTGCAGAGGAGGAAGCCCAGAGATGTGACGTGTGTGAGGCAGAAACTCAGAGCTGCTTTGATTGGCTCCAACAACTAGTGGTTTGAGGGCATTTTTTTCACATGGTTAGCCATAGCTTAGACCTTTTTTTTCCTTTGAAAATCGTCAATTCATATTCTTTTTCACCATTTATCCATCGAGGGATAACTCTTATTCTTATAAATTCAAATCAGTCCCTCACATACCTTGGAAATGACACCGTTCTGGGGGTGGCTAGGTGGCGCAGTGAATAGAGCACCGGACCTGGAGTCAGGGGGGCCTGAATTCAATTCCAGCCTCAGACACTTAACACTTACTAGTCTCTGTGACCTCGGGCAAGTCATTTAACCCCAATTGTATTCCCCCCCTCCAAAGGGCAAAAAGAAAGAAAGAAAGAAAGGAAGGAAGGAAGGAAGGAAGGAAGGAAGGAAGGAAGGAAGGAAGGAAGAAAGAAAGAAAGAAAGAAAGAAAGAAAGAAAGAAAGAAAGAAAGAAAGAAAGAAAGAAAGGAAGGAAGGAAGGAAGGAAGGAAGGAAGGAAGAAAGAAAGGAAGAAAGAAATGAGACCCTTCTCAGCAAAACTTGCTGGAAATACTTTTCCCAGTCAACTGTTTTCCTTCTCATTTTAGCTGCATTGGTTTTTTTGTATAAAAACTTTTCATTCAATGTGATCACCATTATCCATTTCATATTCTGGGATCCCTCTCTGTCACCGTTCCACCTTGAACTCTTCCTCTATGCATTGATGTGAAAGGGAATTTCTTCTTTGCTCCTCTAGTGTGTTCATGTGCCCATTCATGTGCCCTTTCATGGCTACATCATGTATCATTTCAAGTTCATTTTACTTAATGGTGTGAAATGTCAGGACAAGCCTCCTGTCAGCCAGAGTGTCGTTCAGTTTTCCCAGCAGGTGTCTTCCCCCAGCAGCAAGTCTTTGGGTTTATCCAACACTGGATTTGGGTGACTTCATTTGCATCCAGGCACTGACACTGTGTATCTTATCTGTTCCACTGACCAACCTCCCTGTTTCTTGACCAATATAATATTTTTGTGGTTCCCGTGCTTTGCAATATAGTTTAAGATCTGGTACTGCTAGGCCCCTTCAGTCCCATCTTTTCATTTCTTTTAAACTTCCTTCCGCAGATTAATTTTATTTTTTTCTAGACCTGTAAAGCGGTTCTTTGGTAGTTTGACGCGGCCTGAGTATATAAATCAGTTTAGGCAACAGTGTCACTTTTGTTAGATTGACTTGCCCTGTCCATGAATATTACTTCTCCAGTTATTTCTATAGTGTTTTACATTTGTTCTCCTATCGTTCCTGTGCCTTGTGTGCCTTGGTAGGCAGACTTGCTAGGATTTTGTGCATTCTGTAATTTTCTGAAATGGAATTTCTTTTTCTAGTTCTTTTTGCTGAGTGTTGTTGGTAATATACGGAAATGCTGATGATTTTGCAGGTCTGTTGTATATCCTGCAACCTCCCTAGAAGCTATTGGCTGAATTCTTTTTAGTTGCCTCTGGGGTGCTCTAGCTACACCATCACACTGTCTGGGAGAAAAAAGAAACAAAGAAAAACCAAGGTGTGAATGGACTTCCGAGTGCCAGCAGGCATGCCACTGGGTCATCAAGGCAATGGCCGAGCCTAGCTCTCAAAGACTCGGCAGAAAAGTGTGAGCTGATGCAGGCAGCACGTGACTGTGCTTTCCAACGTGGCGCACGAGTGGATTTACTGCGCACTCCCAACGGAGGGTGTCTACAGGGGAGGAGAATGAATTAATGGGTAGTAACAGAAATGGGGGGAGGAAGAAAGATTATAACACAACATTTGCCAAATACACATTCAGTCCATAAACATTTATAAGGCACCTCTTTAAATGTGCCTAGCATTGTGCTAAGTACTAAGGATGCAAAAAGAAGTCAAATACGGTTGTCCGCTGTTCTCCAGGCGCTCCCAGTCTAGTGGCAGTGTGAGGGTGGGGGTGAGGAGAGACAGCAGGCAAACGGCCATGTGCCAAAAGCTAGGTGTGGCATAGGTTGAAGTTAATGGGCAGAGGGGAGGCACTAGTGTGAAGAGGGGCTGGGGGAGGTTTCCTGCAGGTGGAGATAGTTTAGTTGAGACTTGAAGGAAGCCAGAAGGCAGAGATGAAGAGGGAAAGTGGGAAAGGTCTGCAGAAGGCAGCTGTGTGTCCCAGGCTGGCCAGCAAGATGCCCTGATGGGTCCACGGTGTCCATGCAGGAGCACACACAGCGCTAAAGGGAACAAGATGGGAGCAGCTGCCTCACCTCAGTAAAGAGACAGGAGATCTGTCCTGGAGGAGACACTCCTACAAAAGTGCTGGAGCACTAAGGCATCCCAAGGAAGGCTGGGAGGACAAGATCCTGGGCCCTCATAGACTCAGCATTTCAGACTCGTCCCCCAGCTGCCTGCTCTCCCATATGGAACATCTGGGTGAGGATCAGCTGGGCCCACCAAAGGCCACTTTGGGGAGGGCCACAGTGGGGGAAATCTCCTCCTGCTAAGCACTCCCAGGGGCTGAGCAGATGAGGCCATGGGGAAAAGGCTGCTCCTGTGCTGGCTGCCTGATCCCTCCTCACCCGGGGCCTCTGGAATCTGAGCACCATGAACCACCGCTCAGGTGGCACCTCCTCCCCTCTCCTTGTCTGCACTGTGTCTGTGCCCCGCTTCCCAGGAGAAGGCAAGCTCCCGAACAGCGTGGGGTTCTCCATCTGCATTGTGTGGTGAACTTTGCTCCCTTGAAGAGGACAGGCCACTCACCTTCTATCCAAGGTCTCAGTGTCCCTGACAATGAGGGACATGGATTTGGAGCTAGATCAGACTTCTGAGGGCCTTCCTTTTACAGAAGAGGACCCTGAGACCCAGGGAGGATATGAGACTTAGCCAAGGTCACACAGACAGTTTGTGGTAGAGTCGGGATTTGATCCCAGAGTCTCTGAGTCCAGATCCAGCTTTCCTTCCACTCCCCCATGTTTCACTTAAAGAAGTGTCTGGGCCACGTCCAGAAGAGAACTGATGAGAACCAAATGAGCCATCTCCATTCTGGGGCTGGGGAGGGCCCAGACATCTCTTCAACACTGCCATCGATCATATATTCATTCTGACCCACTGGTGGATTCTGAGCCCCGAGAGCCCTTCGAAGCACCTTCGAAGCAGCACTCTGCCCCCTCTTGCCAGCCTCCAGCATGCAGGCAGCTCTCCAGCACAATGACCTCAGCCATCTCTGCCAGCCTGGCTCTGGGGAAGGGCTCATTATCCTGGATGTAATGACAAGTGAGCTGGGGGGGAGAGCTGCCCAGAAAGGAAAGGTCACCCACTGAGTCAGAAAGTGAGCCCAGAGCAGAAGGCAAAGCCCCTGTGGCTGGGCCCCATTCCCAGCCACGGCATCCTTTGTTACAGGGTGAGGGTAAGATTTTTCTTGTCTGCTCTGCTGAAAGCAGGTTCAGAGGGGGGCTGCAGGCTTCCTGCCTTGTCTTCCAGGCTCAGTTTCCTTCATAAACGTGCCACAACAATGCTCTAAGATGGTGAGGGGGTCATGAAGACACAAGGCGTGGAGCCAGGCCAGCGTCACTGGCTTGGCTATGTTCACTCTCATTAGTCCCCAGCTGCCCAGCCCTGGTTTGACAAGGAGGCATCAGTGGGGTACAGGGGGAGAGGTCTGGAAGGGGCTGGGCTCCCATCTCAGCTTTGCCTCTCACCTGGGGGGCTTTGGCTAAGCTACCCAGCCTTTCTCAGGTTAGAGAGGATGAGGAGGCCTCCATAGTCCCTTCTAACTGGAAAGCTCTGCTCCCCAGATCCTGTGAATGTCCTTGGGAAGGGAGGTAGGAAAAATGGGGGAAGCCCAGGCCTCTCTACAGCATAAGAGTTTTGACCTGCTCTGGTTCTGACCAGGAAGGGGGCGGGGGGAGGGATTCACCTCTCCTCAGGAAGCCTCTTGGCCACCCCCTCTCCTAGGGGCTCACCATATTAATGTCAAACTCCACGCTGATGCCCAATTGGCAGAGCCCACTGTGGCTCAGAACACCTGGGCTCAAGATGTGCTAGCCTCAGCCTCCCCCGTAGCTAGGATTACAGGCATCAGCATCACGCCTGTACTGGGCAGTCACAACCACCAGTCTTGGCCCTCGAGAAGAGACAAGGAAATGCGTCTCCCCTTTATACAGGTGTAGTGGTGGGCTAGGCTTGAGAGCATGGATTAGGAGACGGAGATTCGATGAGCGAGCAAATGAGCGAGATCATTGGAACCCATATGTTAGGCAGAAACGGCAACGAGCTGATCTCAGATTGACTGAGCAGACAAGGCAGACTAGACTACCTCTGGCCAGTCATTCATGCTCCCAAACAGTGGCTAACACAAAGCCTGATATTGGCAATAGCAGTGTTCTCTCTGTGAGGGTATAGGACTAAAAACCATGGAGACATGATCTTCAAAGACTTAAGACTGTAGATGAGCCAGAGGGCAGAGAAGGTCGTGACTAGGGTGTGATACACAGCCACTGCTCACTAGCATTATTAAAAGCTGGCATAAATGTGCCAGGGGTGGAGTCAAAGGGCAGAGTCCAAGCTTCAGCTTGGCTGAATTTGCCCAATATTCCCCTCCAAACAATTATAAATAACTCCTTAAATCAACTTTTGGAGCAGCAAAGACAACAAAAGATTGAAGTGAGACATTTTTGCAGCCCAAGACAACATAGGAGGTGAGGGGAAGGTCTGAGACCCCAGGGGAGGAGCGGGGGTTGGCCCCAGTGTAGTATAGGCAATGGCGACACCAGAAGCAGGCCTTGGAGGCAGCTGTGATGGTGGCAGCAGGAACTTCAAAAGTTCTTAACTCAGAGATGGGAAGGGGCCCAGATGACTGGCCAGAAAGAGATCACAAGGGACCATCTGCTGGCAAGGGGTGCAGGAACCTTCTGAACTGCCTGTACTCATTTTCAGATCACAGTTCCAGGGTATAGAGTGGCATTAGCACTTGCAGTGGCAGAGGACCAGGGGCCCTGGTAACAGGTCCACACTAGAGAAGAATACTTGTGGTCACTTACAAGAGTCTAGACATCCTAGTCTTAGTTTCAAGGCAGAAAGAAGCACTGGCACTTGTGACTGCAAGAGAACAGGGGACTTGGTCCCAGTTTCAGCTCCAAGAGAAGCACTAGGCCTTGTGGTTACGGGAGAGCAAGGTCCTTTCCCTAAGCAAAGACCAGAGGACAGGCCATGAGAGCAGTGACCACACATCTCCTTGGATCATATCATCTTGGAAGCACCAAAAGCCTACAGACTCCCAGAGCTGGCTCTGAAAACAGTGGCCAAAGGGGTCTGAAGTTTGGGACAGCCCATTTC
This sequence comes from Pseudochirops corinnae, assembly GCA_028646515.1. Lineage (NCBI taxonomy): Eukaryota > Metazoa > Chordata > Mammalia > Diprotodontia > Pseudocheiridae > Pseudochirops > Pseudochirops corinnae. Next base: position 1,198,922 of record CM053586.1, on the reverse strand, counting down.
TAACATGAAGTTAAAAGTCAAGAAAGAGACTGAGAAAACGGGCGAATGACGACAACAAAAAGAGCCTGACCATAGCGAGCGACTACGGTGACAGGGAATATCAAGACACAAATCCAAAATAAGACAGCCATGCTAAAGCAGCTACAACCAAAGCCTCAAGCAAAATGTGAATTGGACACAAACCCAATTCCTGGAAGAACTCAAAAAGAATTTTAAGAATCAAATAAGAAAAAAGAGGAAAATTTTGGAAAAGAAATGAGTGCTGCAGAAAATTATGAAAAGAGAGCCAACAGTTTGGTAAAAGATACACGAAAATATTGAAAATAACACCTTAAAAACAGAATTGGTTAAATGAAAAAAGAGGTACACTGAATGAAAAATTAGAATTGGAAAAATGGAAGCTGACTCCATGAAACATCAAGAAACAATAATACAAAGTTAAAAGAATGAAAGATAGAAGAAAATGTGAAATATCTTATTGGAAAAATAACTGGCCTGGAAAATAGAATGAGAGGGATGCCTAGGTAGTGCAGTGAATAGAGCATTGGCCCTAGAGTCAGGATGACCTGAGTTCAAATCCGGCCTCAGACACTTAACACGAAAACTAGCCATGTGACCTTGGGCAAGTCACTTAACACCAATTGCCCTACCTTCCCCCCTCCAAAAAAAAAAAAAGCAAAATAAAATAGAATGAGAAGAAATAATTTAAGAATTATTGGACTACCTTAAAGTCATGATCAAAAAACAGTCTAGACATTATATTTCAAGGAAAAGAGCCTTGATATCTTAGATCAAGAGGGTAAAATAGAAATTTAAAGAACTTTCCAATCACCTCTTGAAGGAGACCCCAAAATGAAAATCAGAAATATGTATATAGTTAAATGAACAGCTAATAGATACAGCTAAATTCCAGAACCCCCAGTTCAAGAAGAAAATATTGCAAACAGCCAGAAAGAAACAATTCAAATGTCATGGAGCCACAGTAAGGATCACACAAGCAAGAAGGAGTAGAGGGCTTAAAACAGGACATTCTTAAAGGCCAAGGAACTAGGATTACAACCAAGAATAATCTCCTAAGCAAAACTGAGTATAATCCTTCAGGAGAAAATAAATGGACATTTAATTAAATAGAGATGTTTCAAGCAGTCCTAATGAAAAGTTCAATGCTGAATAGAAAATTTGACATTTAAAGATAAGACACAAGAGAAACATAAAAAAAGTAGAAATGAAATATAAATTATAAGGGAGTTAATATGGTTGAACTCTTTACATTAATATATGGAAAATGCTACTTGTAACTTCTAAGAACTTGATCCTTAAGGCAGTTAGAAGGAGTAACATAATCAGAGGGCACAAGTGTGATGTAATATTTCAGAAAAATAAAATGAAGTTTGAGAAAAAGGGATTCATGGGGAGAAGGGGAAGGGGAATAAAAGCAAGGGGATAATGAAGGACTCAAGGAAGAGCTTTACAATGGAGGGGTAAGTTAGGGGATGGTGGGAAGTGCTTGAAACTCACTTTCATTAGAATTTGTTCAAAAATGGAATAACATAAACACTCAGTTGTGTATAGAAATCCATCTTACCCAACACAGAAATAGAAGGGGAAAGGGAGAGGAGAGGTAGGGGGGGGAGGGTAGGAAATAGAAGAAAGAGCAGATTAAGGGAGGCAGCAGCCAGAAGCAAAACAGACTTTTGAGCAGGAATGGGGTAAAAAAGAGAAAAAGAATCATAAACAGGAAAAACAGGATGGAGGGAAAGATGCAATTAGTAGTCTTAACTCTTAATGGGAATGGGATGAACTCACACACAGGATAGAAGCAGACAGAAGAGTGGATTAGAAAGCAGAACCCAATAATATCTTGTTTACAAGAAACACACTTGAAACATAGAGGCACACAGTGAGTAAAAAATAATGGTCTACAGCAAATCTACTATTCTTCAGCTGAAACTTTTTGCGGGGGGGAGGGAGCATAGAATTCATTATCTTAGAAAACACAGAAGCAAAAAATAGATTTAATTAAAAGGGAGAAGAAGGGAAACTACATCTTGCTGAAAAGGAACCATAGACAATGAAGTAGCATCAATGATGCACATATATATTCACATATACATACATGTATCGTACCAAATGGAATAGCATTCAAATTCTTAACAAGAAAAATTAAAGGAGTTACAGGAGGAAATACACAGTAAAAGTGTAACAGTGAGAGACCCCAACTTTCCCTTCTCCAACCTAGATAAATCCAAACATCAAGTGTACACCAGAGAGAATTTAAGATGTTAAATAGAATCTTAGGAGAAAAAAGTTAGATATAATAGATTTCTGGAGAAAATTGAATGGGAATAGCACCAATAAAACAGATCAAGTATTAAGGCATAAAAACCTGACAAACAAATGCACAGATGTGGAAATATTAAATGTATCTTTATCAGATCATAATGAAATGAAAATTACATTCAATAATGGGGCAGGGGAAATAGTTTAAAAATTCATTGGAAACCAAATAATCTAATCAGGAAGGATGAGTGGATAAAGAACAGATCATAAAAACAATAATGGCATTAAAAAGAATAACAACAGTGAGACAACATGCCCAAATTGGTGGGATGTACAAGCACAGTCAAAGCATTACTTAAAGAAAAAATTCTATCTCTAAACACTTACATCAGTAAGGGAAATAACAGATCAATTAATTGGGCGTGAAATTTAAGAAACTAGAAAAAGAACACATTACAAATCCTCAATTAAACACCAAAATGGAACTCCTAAAAATCAAAAAAGATTAATAAAATTAAAAGTTTTTTAAAAATTGAACTAATAAATAAAACTAGGAACTTTTTAAAAATAAAATACCCAATAAAATAGATAAACCATTGGTTAATCTGATTTCTTAGAAGAAAAAAATTATGAGTATCAAAAATGAAAGGGGTAAATTCACCAACAATAAAGAGGAAATTAAAGCAATTATTAATTACTATTTTTAGCCATTGTATGCCAATAAATCTGACAACCTAAGTGAAATGACAATTTACAAAAATGAAGACTGCCCAAATTGACAGAAGAGGAAATAGAACACTTAAAAAATCCTATCTTAGAAAAGGAAATTGAACAAGTCATCAATGAGCTCTCCAAAATAGATAGATAGACAGAGAGACAGAGAGATAGAGAGATAGATAGATAGACAGATAGATAGATAATTCCCAAGTCAGGAAGACCTGAGTTCAAATCTAGCCTCAGACACTTAACACTCACTAGCCGTGTGACATTGGGCAAGTCACTTAACCCCAACTGCCCTGACACACACCCCCCAAAGCAAAAATAAATAAATAAATAAAATTTTAAAAAAGATAGTTCCCGAGGACCAGATGGATTTACAAATGAATTATACCAAACATTTAAAGAAAAATTAATCCCAATACTATGTAAACTATTTGGACAAATAAGCAAAGAAGGAGTCTTACCAAGTTCCTTTTACAACACAGTTATGGTGCTGATACCTAAACCAGAAAGAATAAAAACAAAGAAAGCTATAGAGACAATTTCTCTAATGAATATTGACGCAAAAATTTTAAATTAAATACTGATAAAGAGATTACAGCAATACATCACAAAGATTTTATATGCTATGATCAGGCGAAATTTATACCAGGAATGCAGGGCTGGCTCAATATTAGGAAAACTATCGGCATAATTGACCATATCAATAACACAACCAACAGAAATCAGACGATTACTTCAATAGATGCAGAAAAGTTTTTGTCAAAATGCAACACTTTTCTATCAAAAACACTAGAAAGAATACGAATAAATGGAGCTTTCCTTAAAATGCTTAGTAGTATCTATCAGAAACCATCAACAAGCATCATCTGTAACCTAGCAACCCTCCCGATAAGATTAGCAGTGAAGTGAGGGTGTCCATTATCACCAACGTTATTCGTTGTTGTGCTAGGAGTGTCAGCCGCAGCAATAAGGCAAGAAAAAAACTGAAGGGATTAGAACAGGCTGTGAGGAAATAAAACTATCAGTCTTTGCAGACGATACGATGGTGTACCTAGAGAATCAACTGAAAACAATTAACAACTCTGGCAAAGTTGCAGGATATAAAATAAGCCCACACATATCCCTGGCATTTCTATATACCAACAACAAAACTCAGCAGGAAGAGCTATAAAGAGAAATTCCATTTAAAATAACTGTAGACAATATGAAATACTTGGGAGTCTGTCTGCCAAGACAAACCCAGGACCACAATTTAAAAAAACACTTTTCACACAAATAAAGTCAGATCTAAACAGTTTGTTCATGGGCAGGCCAGGCCAATATAGTGCAAATGACAACTCCATCCAAATTAATTTCCTTCTTTCATAGCACACCAGTCAAAGTACCAAAAAAATTATTTTATACAGATTAAAAATAATGACAAAATTCATCTGGAAGAACAAAAGGTCCAGAATATCAAGGTAATCCATGAAATAAATACTTGTGAAGGAAGGCAGCCTAGCAGTGCCAGATCCCAAACTGCATTACACACAAGTAACCATCAAAACAATCCGGTAATGGTTGAGAAACAGAGGGGTAGCTCAGGAGTATAAAGCAGGCACACAAGACACATAACAAGTGATCATAGGTAAAACAATGCATTAGTGTTTCAATTTTTCCACATTCTCTCCAGCATTTATCATTTTCCCATTTCGTCATCTTAGCCAATCTGACTGGTGAGATGTGGTACCTCAGAGTAGTTTTGATTTACATTTATCGAAGAAATAGTGATTTAGATCTTTTTTTCATATGCTTATAGATATCTGTAATTTCTTCCTCTGAAAACTGCCTGTTCATATCCTTTGAACATTTGTCAATTGGGGAATGACTTGTATTCTCATAGATTTGACTCAATTCTCTGTATATTTTAGAAATGAGGCCTCTATCAGAGACACTGGTTGTAAAAATTCTTTCCCAATTTCCCACTTCCCTCCTAATCTTGGTTACACTGGCTTTATTCATACAGAAACTTTTTAATTTAATGTAATCAAGATTATCCATTTCGCATTTTATAATGCTCTCTAGCTCTTGTTTGGTCATAAAATTTTCCCTTTTCCATAAATCTGACAGGCAAACTGTTCCTTGCTCTCCCAGATTGCTTACAGTATCAGCCTTTGTACCTAGATCATGCACCCATTCAGACTTAATTTTGGTATACAGTGTTAGATATTGGTCTATGCCTGGTTTCTGTCATACTATATTCCAGTTCTCCCAGCAGTTTTTCTCAAATAGTGAGTTCTTATCCCAAAATCTGGGGTCTTTGTGTTTATCAAACAGTAGGTTATTATAGTCACTGACTCTGAGTCTTGTGTACCCAATCTATTCCATTGATCTACTACTCTATTCCTCAGCCAGTACCAAGTAGTTTTGATGATTGCCACTTTATAATACAGATTAAAATCTGGTATGGCTAGGCCACCTTCCCTAGCATTTCTTTTCATTAATTGCCTTGATATTCTGGACCTTTTGTTCTTCCAAATGAATTTTCTTACAATTTTTTCTAGCTCTAAAAAGTAATTTTTTGGTATATTGACTGATATGACACTAAATATGTAATTTAATATAGGTAAAATTGTCATTTTTATTATATTAGCTCAACCCAGCCATGAGCAACTGATGTTTTTCTAATTAGTTAGATCTGTCTTGATTTGTGTGAAAAGTGTTTTGTAGTTGTGTTCATAAAGGTATTGGGTTTGTTTTGGCAGGTAGATTCCCAAATATTTTATGACGTCTATGATAACTTTAAATGATATTTCTCTTTCTATCTCTTGCTGTTGGATTTTGGTAGAAATATACAGGAATGCTGAGGATTTATGTGGGTTTATTTTATATCCTGCAACTTTTCTAAATTTATGTATTATCTCAAGTAGTTTTTTACTTGATTCTCTGGGATTCTATAAATATATCATCATACCATCTGCAAAGAGTGATAGCTTAGTCTCTTCTTTGCCTAATTTGATTCCTTCAATTTCTTTTTTTTTCTTTTATTGCTACTGCTAACATTTCTAGTACCACATTGAATAAGAGGAGTGATAGTGGACATCCTTGTTTCACTCCTGACCTTATTGGAAATGCTTCTAGCTTATCCCCCTTACATATAATACTTGCTGATGGTTTTAGATAGATGCTAATTATTATTTTAAGGAAGAATCCATTTATTTCTATACTTTCTAGTGTTTTTAATAGGAATGGGCATTGTATTTTGTCAAAAACCTTTTTTGCATCTATTGAGATAATCATATGGTTTCTGCTAGTTTTGTTGTTGATATGATCAATTATACTGATAGTTTTCCTAATATTGAACCATCCTTGCATTCCTGGAATAAATCCTACCTGATCAAAGTGTATTATTCTCATGATAAATTGTTGGAGTCTTTTTGCTAATATTTTATTTAAAAGATTTGCATCTATATTCATGAGGGAAATTGGTCTATAATTTTCTTTCTCCAGTTTGTTTCCTCTTGATTTAGGTATCGGTACCATATTTATGTCATAAAAAGAATATCTCACACTGTATACGAAGATAAGTTCAAAATGCGTACATGATTTAGATATGAAGTATGACGCTATAAACAAATTAGGAAAGCATGGAAAATTTTACCTCTCAGATTTATGGATAAGGGGAGAATTCATGACCAAACAAGAGGGAGAGAGCATTATGGGATGTAAAATGGATAATTTTGATTGCATTAAATTTAAAAGGTTTTGGACAAACAAAAGCAATGCAGCCAAGATTAGAAGGAAAACAGCAAACTGGGGGATGGGGGGGGTATTCACAATTCTCTCTGATAAAGACTTTAGTTTTTTTGTTTTTGTTTTTTGTAACAAATTCTTTTTTTTTAATTTTATTTTAGTTTGCATCATTCATTTCCACAAGATTTTGAGTTACATATTTTCTCCCCATCTTTCCCCTACCCACCACCCCAAAACAGCCATCCCAGTGTATCCCTCCTCCCCCAGTCTATTCTCTCCTATGTCTTCCCCCCTCACCCCTCTGACTTTTCAGTAGGGCAAGATGGATCTCCCAACCACAGTGCCTGTGTATCTCAAGTTCCAGTTGAATGTAGTTAATAATAATAATAATAATAATTGCATATATATATAGAT
>CM053586.1:1185676-1191273 GCA_028646515.1 Pseudochirops corinnae | reverse complement strand
AGGAAGGAAGGAGGGAAGGAAGGAAGGAAGGAAGGAAGGAAGGAAGGAAGGAAGGCAGGCATCTAGTCAGTAAACCCCAAGTTAAGTGGGCAGCTTCTGGCCATCAAAATTTGCCTTCCTTTGGAGAGGAGAAGGAGAAGGAGAGGGAGGGGAAGAGGGAGAGGGTGAGCTGAGTTACCCAACTAGCTGGGTCCCCATTCAGACAGCTCAGTCTGCTACAGTCTTAAGAGTAACCTAGAGCACAAAGAAGCCAAGTGGTTTGCCAGGATCAGTCAGTACATTGGACCAGATGGAAAACTTGAATCTAGATCTCACACTGAGTAGATGTCTAGTATGTTTATATCAAATTGAAGTTAATTGAAGTTGATGTCTTTTAATCAATCAATCAACAGGCAGCTAAAAGGTACAATGGATCATGCCCTGAGTCTAAAGTCAGAAAGACTTGAGTTCTACTGCAGCCTCTGACACTTAACTGTGTGACCTTGGGCAAGTCACTTGAATGTTTCTCAGCATCAATTTCTTCCTCTGTAAAATGAGAAGATTAGATTAGAGAGATCCGGAGGTCCCTTCTGACTCTAAATCTGGGATCCCATGAGCCTATAGTCAGCATAATGCGAGCTAGACACTGAAAATACTATTCTCTCTATTTTCTAGATGAAGAAATGGAAACTTCCAAGAGGTGAGGTCCAAGAGCTGAAGTAGCAGAGGTGGGATTGGGGCCAGCTTGGGAATTTGGTTTCCAAACCCAGGCTCTTTCCATTGCTGCCTGCCTTGACAAGAAAAGTAAGCTGTTTGTGAAGAAGGAATTCCCAACATGAGGAATGGTACAAGAGCTGACTCAGTCAGCCTGAGTTGCACCCCAAAGCACAGCCACATGATGAACATCCCATCATTTGCCATGGCATGCGACAGTGACGGCAGAATTGCTAAGGGATTCCACTCCATCTCAAGCCCCTGGAAAGCTGGGAACTGGTCCTTGATCATTTCCCCTAAGCCAAAGGCCATGTCTTATCTCCATTTCAGCATGAATGACGGTCCCTTCACCAAGTTCTTCTAACATTCCTTATGGACTTAACTTCCTTGAGGCATGTTCAGTCTTTAAGATAGAAAAACAAACTCAATTTAAAATCTAAGAAAGAAAGCAAAGCCAGCTGCTACCAAGGGAGAAAAAGGATGGCAGAGAAGCTTTGTATGATTGCCCAGAAACACCATCCAGAACCTTCATCCTCATCATCTCCTGCACCATTTTGTTAAACAAGAAGACCTGCTCTATGAGGAGAAGGGGGTGTGTATAGTCTTCATCTGGCCAGTGGCACCTAGAGACATCCATTGTCCTTCTGCTACAAGGGTCCATAGGCTTTGACCACATGGTCCACTAGTTCATGCATTTCATGGGTTCTGTTGGACACACTGATACCTGAAGTTCCCATTGCTGACTTGATGCCTTTTGGTCTCTGCAGCCCAGCACCTGGCACAGAATAGGTGCTTTTAAAATGCTTGCCAATTGACTGGTCAGGAAAAATTTGAGCTAAGTGTACAGAACAGGGAAAAGACATGTTCATAGAAGGTGATTTCTAGTGCAGAAAGTAGGGCCCTGAGGATCCCTAGCACCTACTAGGTGCCTATCACATGGTGTCTCCAAGTCAATGCTGCTCCTTCTCCCCAGGGGCAAAGTACTAATGTTCCTAGCATCTCCCTAGGGATACCTGGCTCTGCAATTTGTAAGAACAGTCACACACCTTCAGGAGGTGCATCAGGATGTAGCCCGTGAAGCTTCTGGAGTCCAGGATGCTCTCAGAGGAACAGGGGTGAGGTGGGGGAGGGGGCATTTCTGCCCAAGATGGACAGGCTGACAACTGGCAAGAAATGGACAAAAATAATGTATTTCCTCAACGTGGCTGACTTGAAATACTGTAAAAACTGTCATAAGAGCTTCCAGTGCCTTCTTCTCTTGTGTGTGCTTCTTCTTCATCACAAGATCATGGTATGTGGGCATTAGTTGAAGGCTCTGGGGGTCGTTAGCCTGGAGAAGACATGGGGGGACAGAAGAGCTATCCCAAATCTGGGAAGGACTACCATGAGGAAATGAAATCAGACTTGCTCAGCTCAAATGAAACCAGAAGCTGTGCATAGTTGTTGTGAAGAGGCAGGTTTGGGTCTGGTGTCAAGAGAAACCTGTTAACAGAGCTAGCCAAACAGAAGGTGAGCTCTCCCTCCCTGGAGCCCTTCCAGCAGAGGCCAGGAAGGTCAGGGTGCGGTGATTGCATCTGGTGCAGGCTGACCTAGATGCCTCGGAGGTCCCTTCTCACTCTCAGATTAGAATCCCAGAATCCCCTCTGTTGATATAATACTCCAGCCATTCTGAGATCCTCATCCTGGCTCAAACAATAAGGGACTTCTTACAGACACCCAGAGGATTTCCTTGGAAGCCACGTCAGCTGGTCTACTGGCCCTTTCTGGGACCAGAGCAGACCAAAGCAAAGATGGAAAACACTGACTCATGGATTTACCTCAAACAAAAGCCTCAGAGGCTCCAGAACTTCAATGAGAGAATATTACTTTAATAAGAGATACCTTCTATTAGCCAACAGGCAGATGACCTGAGAGTCAGGGCAAAAAAAGATGCTGTTACTTACAAAAGCTTGGTGGCGCCAGCCAAGTAATATTTATAACAAATGGAGACTGTAAAAAAAATGTAATCAGTTAATGGACTACAGGACATGACATGACATTAAATCAGCCAGCAGGGGGCAGGGAGTCAATGGAACGTCTCTGCGTGAAATATAAATTCAGCTAGGGAGAGATGACCAATCGATAGAGATAGAAGCAGATCGGCTTAGCTCAAGGCTTTATTCACGAGGCTGTCTGTGATTTATCAGGCCTGCAGCAGGGGTGGGAAGGGCTGGGGGCACCAAACACAGCTGGCCTTGCAGTTGTGTCTGAGGGTGCTGGACAGTGTCCAGACCATGGGGGAGACTCAAAGAAATTAGACGTGGGGTCCAAGCGGGGCTGGAAAAACATGATAATTGAATTGATTAAATTCTAGCGTCAACAGCATCCAGACCCAGCCAACAGAACCCGGGGGGCTCTGCCTTTGCCCAGCTGCAACTATCTCCTTAACAGAGAACACTCCAAACAAAAGAGGATGCCGGTGTTTTGTGTTTGAAGACTCAAGTGCCCAAAGTGGCTCTGCTGTCCAAGGGTCCATCCAAACCTTAGCAACGGTGATGATGGCAATGACAATGAGGATGCTGCCACCTAGTGTTCAAATGGTACATTACAGCTCCCTGAACCAATCCTGGGGCTGACAGACCCTCAGCTTTCTGACTGTTCTCCCTCTCTCCTGCCTCTCCCCTTCCCCAGTCCAGCCCCTCTCAGCTTATCTGTTGTCTTTCTGGCTCAGCCAAGGGCTGCTTGCTTCACCAAGCTCCCCAGAGAGCTCTTCCTCCTCAAATCACCTTGTACCTCGGATGCCACAGCTGACCATAAGCTCTCTGAGGGCAGGAGCTGCGTTCCATTTTAGACTACGCATTCCAAGGCCCAAGTGCGGGGCTTTACACTGGCCCAGTCTCCAGGTTCTGGCTCAGACCTGTTTAATGTGGTGCATTAGACTGAAGGCCATTAACTGGAATCTTGCTGCCAGGACCAGTCACCACTTGTGAAGGTGAAGAGAGGAATTCACACACCTGTAACTGTAGGCAGGTCACTGGCTCCCACTTATCCTGCACCTTCCCACGGCATGATCAGGGGACAGTTCTGTCCAAGTGCCTTCACCTGTCTTATCACCTCAGAGAATCAACGTAGATGTGGCCCCGACTCTATTCGGAGCAAGTATAGGGCTGGCTGTGGAGAGTTAATCCCAGAGAGGAAGTGTAGGGCAGCAGAGACTGCTGTCATCCAAAGACAGCAAAGTGATTCCTGCCCCCCAGAGGAGCCAGCGGGTGTAAGTGTGACTGCTGCCAACTTTTAAGGGAGTGTGACTTAGTTAGGTGACTGGTGCCCAAGGTCTGACTGCTAGAAATTCAATTTGATTCAAGCCAGCAATCACCTGCTCTGTGCTGAAACTGTGGGAGGACCTGAGATAATGAAGGAACCAATACAAGATACATACAAAATACCCCAACCCACCCCCTCCTCACCACTCCAGGATTCCCTTCCCATTCCCATGTCCCAGGTCTCCCCATTCCCAAGTCATATCCTTTAGAACAGAAGCTGTTTTTTTTGGGGGGGGGAGGGATGTTCCTTTCTTTGCATAACCACCTAGCACCTAGAAGTAAGGCTTTAATTAATGATTATTGGCTGATTGATTGATTGAAAACAAGTATGAGGTCACTAAGAGGGATCACTAGCAAAGAGGAGTCAGAAAGTTTTCTTTTTTCAGTTTTTCAAGCATATATTATTAAGCCTCTCATGTACAGGATCCTTTACCCAGAGCTGGAAAAAAAAGATGAAACATAAGCTGATGCCTGTCCTCAGGGAGCTTCCAGGCCTAAATGACTTTGCTGAGAACACATCCCAGCTCAAATGAGAAGGCAGATGGAGCACCTGCTCTGCACAAGGTCCCAGGCCTGGAGTGCCCTGAAGTCAATGGCCCTCACAAGTCCCAGAACCAGATCCCTCTGCCTTTTCTCAGCTGGAAGAGGGGAAAGGGACTCAGTATGAAGCAGAGGGACCTTGTCTTCCTGGGGTGAGGGCCAGGGTGGGGGGCACCACCAATGACTTCTGTAACCCCAGGCCTCTGCCAGCAGATTTGTCAAGTCCATTATCTCTGCCAGCCCATTTATTACAGAGGCTTCTGTAGAAAATAAAGAGAGAAAGCAGCATGGTATAAGGGAAAGAACAGAGAATCAGATGGCCTGAGTCCCAGGCCAGGGCCAGGCCTCTTTGGGAGGTGGGAGCCGGGGAGCCAGGCAAACAGAGGTTACTGTGCTCTGCCTGGGGAGAGGAGAGGAGGCCAGCGGAAGCCAAAGAAAATACATCTACACCTTCCCCAACAATCACAACAAAGGCTTGCTTTTCTCTGTCTCTCATCCCCCTGGGAGCCAAGCAGGCTAATTAGGAATTTCCCTAGGATAAGAGTTATTTCAGAGATTCCCAGGAACCAGTGATCACTTCTCCTGTTCCCTGGACCAGGGGCTTCCCAGCTTTTCTCACTATAACTAGCCAAAGTCTTTCCAAGACTTCTTCCCCAGTCTTTGTTCTTTTCTGGAAACAGAAGTGGCCACTCATAGCAGAGGCACGTGGCACGTGGGCATATGCTCCCACTCACAGAGGGAGAAGACAGGTCAGGGATGGTTCTCACAGAGCCCTGACCTCTTGCTTAGGGGAGGGAATCGTGTATTCCCAAGGCAGGGCACTTGTGACCCAGCCTCGAGCCAGAGAAGAGGAATTCTGTGAATGATGCAGCCTTGTGTGTTGTTTCGTGGGTAACCCAGAGTTCAAGCACCCTGAGTTCCAGGAGTCAGGGCATCAGACCTTCTAAAAAGGTAAGATTTCATGGTGTAGCAATGCTGCCTGGGAAAAAAGAAGAGGGTTATCCGTATGGTTCCGATGTAGCATCCTCCCTCGAGAGCGGTCAGTGAGTTTGAGGCCAAGTG
>CM053586.1:1173176-1180676 GCA_028646515.1 Pseudochirops corinnae | reverse complement strand
TCCAACCTGGTCCACCCCAATAAGCTCCAGGTGCCCCAAAGGGCAAGTGTGTGGAGAACAGGGCGTCCCCTCACATTCAAATCCTGCTTCTTCCTCCCGGTGTACCTGTGGGCACCTCAGTTCCTGACTGGGCCCTGATCTCTCATTCTGTCAAATAGGATGCTCGGCAATGTTGCTGTCTCCGTTCCCTCCAGCTCGGAAATGGAGGCCTGAATGCAAGGCCTCTCCTGAATGAGAGTCCTCTTTCGGAGGCCGGGCTGCATCATCTGGTCATCTGGGACTTCTTGCCCCTCCCCACCCCTGGCCTCCGGCCAAGCAGGGACTTGATAAAGGGGCATGGGTTTTCTGCTTTTAGTTTGAGACTAGTATTTAGTCTTTGAAATCTCTGTTTTGAACCTGATTATACCCCATTTTTACCATTTAGATAGAATTTTCCAGCCAGGGTTTTCAAATATTTTAGAAATATCAAGGATCTGGGCACAGATTAATTTAATAGTAAGGCCTAAAAATAGCACCCCCCGCCCCCCCCCCCCCCCAGCATTTCATAGTCCCATATCCCAAAGAAATGGAACAAGTGTCAAAATGGGAACAAGCCCCTTTCCCTTAATTAGAGAAGCGAGAAGCCAGCCTCGGGCGTGAATTGTGTGATTCACACCCACCGCATCGTTCAGCAGGAGACCAAAGGTCAGCCTTTGTTGTGCTATTGGGAGCGAATTCATTAACACAACTAATTCTTCAATCTGGAGAAAGTGAGGGCAAATAGAAGGTGTTATCGGAAAAATGTTATTTTAAAAGCTATTTGTCTTGTTAATTAAGCAAACGCCTCCATTTTTGAGCTGTGAGAGCTTAGGCTCTGAGGCCAGCACGGAGCCTTGTCAAGGTGAAAGTCTCTGCATGGCTTTCTTGGGCCTCCAAGAGATCATGGACCTCCTAAGAGGAAAGCGAATTTCTGAGCCGCAGCATCTCCCCCAGAGTGGAAGGGAAAGACAACAGCTAAGAGTTAAGAAACATCGAGGTTCCACTGCACTCTTCAGGGTTGTTCACAAGATCACGGGAAGGACATCAGACCCAAGAATATGGACGCCAGCTGTGCATGAAGGGTCCCAGAAGGAGCCACTTCTCTCAAGCTTCTAATCAGCACCACAGGTATCAGGTCCTAATTCTGACCTTGTACACCTTGTAGTTACACCACAACTGGCCACATGGGACACTGCCTTCCCCTTCAACCTTGGATAAAAATTCCTGCCATCGGCATCGTAAAAGGTGGGGCATTGACTTCTCAATATGGTTCCTGGATGTCACTGAGGGGCATGAGGGTGGGTGGGAGCGAGTAAATCACTAATCCACCACACAGCTCTGTCCTTCTAGCTAGCCCCACGTGAAGAGCCAAGCTGAGGACAGCTGCAAGGGACAAGCAGACAAAACCAGGACCTTCAGGCTTCATGGCCTAAGTCTAGCCCAGCAGAGAGCAAAGATGGCAAACCACAGACACTGTTTCACCCCGTCTGACTGGCTTTTGCCTGTTTCTTTAGAGGTCCCACACAGAGATAGTAAAGGGAGGAATCCACCTGAGGTACCTGCCAAGTGTGATGAATAAAACTGAGAGAGAGATAGAAACAGAGACAGAGAGGGGTGGGGAGGGAGTGAGGTAGAGAGAGGGGGGGAGAGAGAGACAGAGACAGAGACAGAGAGACAGAAAGAGAGAGGGGGAGGGAGGGAGGGAGAGACAGAGAGAGGGAGAGACCGAGGGGAGACATAGAGACAGAGACAGAGAGAGAGACACAGAGAGAGAGAGAGAGACACAGAGAGACAGAGACAGAGAGACAGAAAGAGAGAGGGGGAGGGAGAGAGAGAGAGAGAGAGAGGGAGGGAGGGAGAGACAGAGAGAGGGAGAGACCGAGGGGAGACATCGAGACAGAGACAGAGAGAGAGAGACAGAGAGAGAGAGAGGCACAGAGAGAGAGACAGAGAAAGAGAGAGACAGAGAGAGGAAGGGAGGGGGACAGAGAGACAGAGAGAGGGAGAGACAGAGGGGAGACATCGAGACAGAGACAGAGAGAGAGAGACAGACAGAGAGAGAGACACAGAGAGACAGAGACAGAGAGAGAGAGAGAGAGAGGGAGGGAGGGAGGGAGAGACAGAGAGAAGGAGAGACCGAGGGGAGACATTGAGACAGAGACAGAGACAGAGAGGCAGAGAGAGAGAGACACAGAGAGACAGAGACAGAGAGAGAGAGAGAGAGAGAGAGGGAGGGAGGGAGGGAGTTTTAAGGTATTAATAATCAATTTATTAACTAGACTAGCCAATAATCGATACATTGATTCTCTAAGCAACCAAAGACTCAAAGGGAGACTCTGAAACACCTTAGATCAGGTGTGTACCTTCTGACAAAGGAAGCTTAATCCTGATTGGTGGACAGTTAATGAGGCGGGGGGCCAGAAATCCCCCATCCCTCCCAATTGCCACACAGTTGTGGGGGTGTGTCTGTGGGGGTGTGTCGGTTGAGAAGAGAGCTGGTCTTGAATGTTGAGCTCCCTCTGGCAACCGGAGGTTCCCTGACCAGCCTCTCTCTGGTTTGGTTTCTTCTTCACAAGGTAAACTCTAACAAAGGGCATCAAGGACAGTTCTTTTCCCCAGGGAGAGAACTCATCCAGGCTGAATTTGCTATATCCTTGACCAGAAGTCAGGTTTCCTAGTCTGGTGGAGTCCTCCAGCAGAGCTGGAATGCTTCTGACATTCTTTAGCAGGAGACGGACTCCTCTTTAAGTGGTCTTTTTGACAGAAAAGGGAATATTGCAAGTTATTTTTAATAATCAAATGGTACAACATTAAAATTAATTTCTCTCCCAAGTGCTGAGTTCAGCAGGTCTGGGTCATGCAAGTTTCATGCTCCGTATTTCGAGACCAGGTCCAGAATTCCTGATTCCTTTATCTGGGGACTCGCTCTTTTGAATGCCTCAGTCCATAGGTTACACATCCTTTGGGAACTGCTCCCTAGACCTTCCAAAGGTTCCTGAGAGAAGCAGTCAGTCATAAACATTTATGAAGAACACTGTGTTCTAGGCATTGGGCTAAGCCCTGCGGATACAAAGAAGATAAGAGATGGTGCTGCCCTCCAGGAGCTCCCAGTCTAATGAGGGAGACTGCATGCAAAAATACTTATGTACAAACAAAATATAGAAAAGATTCATTGTAAATAATATGACTGGCATGTGATAGGCACTTTATAAATGTATGTTGAATTAAATAGAATTGAAAATATGCATCTTGGGGGCAGCTATGAATAGAGTACCAATCCTGGAGTCAGGAGAACTTGAGTTCAAATACAGCCAGACACTTAATACTTACTAGCCATGAGACCCTGGGCAAGTCACTTAACCCCAATTGTCCTGCCCTCCCCCCTCCAAAAGGCAAAAAAGAAAAAGAAAGAAAATATGCATCTTTCATGATGTTCTTTCACTTTAACAAATTTAGCTCAATAAATATCGTGCGTGGCTTGGAGAATCCAGAAGGAGAGAGCCCGGCCACAAGGAGCCCACCTGCTCACTCCCGAAGTTCACCATCAGTCCAGATGGAGAGAGCCCGGCCTCAAGGAGCCCACCTGCTCACTCCCGAAGTTCACCATCAGTCCCACACATGGTCTCCTGACCCCCATCGCTCTTTGGGCACATTCAGGGGGTGGGATCCACAGCACATAGGAGGCTCCCCCTTCAGAGTCCCGAGGGCTCTGTGTGAGACACTCCAGCTCCCAGGAGAACCTTGCTTAAATGCCTCTTCCTGCTGTGTGGGGGACCCATGGTGCCCACAAGTCATGGAGGCAGAGGGCCAACTTAACAGGCCCAACTCAGGATCCCGCTGGGGCCCTGGGCATGGTGCCCTTGTCTCACAGGTGAGTGGCTCTTCCTGACAGGGACCACAGAGGCTACAATTGTGGCTCTGAAAACATGAAAGCCCTTGCTTCAGGTCCCAACTCCACCACTTCCTACTCCTATGACTCAGTCTTGGAACCTCCCTTTGCCCGTCTGCAGAATGGCTATAGCGATGTCCAAGCTCTATATCTTACTTCAGAGAGCCTTTTGAATGCTCCACATTGTGATTTTGCTCCTATTGATTTGGAGCCCACAGAAGAGAGGTCACTGGCCATCCCAGAGCAGAAATCTCTCTGCAAAGAAGCCACTCCTAAGAGGCCGGTGTACCTCTGACTCTATCCCTGGCTGCAGGGTCCAGAAGGGCCACAAGGGTCCCTGCAGCTTCTGAATGACAGGAGAGATCCCTGACCTTCCAGCTCTGCCCTAACCTCACCTCACAGGCCCTTGACCACTTTCCCTCAGCCCTGAAGGATGGTCTCTTAGCTTTCCTTGTGCCCCTGCCCCACACCAGATGTTTCCCTTGTGTGTTTTTTTGCTGAGTAGAATTCCCCACTAGGGCTTCTTGAGTCCTTCCCACAGAGTCTTCATTTTGTTTTTCCCCTGTCTGGGAAAAGCCAATGGTCTCTGACCTACAGACTGACCAGATGCCCAAAGCCAGGACAGAGGATGAAGAGGCAGATGGAAAAGTCCATCGAGATTTAGTCATTGGGAAGAGCTATTCCTAGTGTGGGGCAACAAGAGCTTAGCTCCAGGGTTCTGCCATGAAGAGGGACACAGTCCTCTCTGTGACTTTTCTGACCTCTTCCAGGTCTGTGCCATGTCCACAATCTCCCTCCCCTCCCCAGGCCTTCTGACTCCTGCCCCATCCCCTGGGAATCAGCAACAGTGGTGGGGAATGCCTTGGCCTCTCCAACAGCAGCTTGAGGCAGGCTGGGGTCTCTGCCTGCCCCCCAGGTGCTATATTTCCCAGCTATGGCCCTGTCCCTGAGAGACTCAGTTCCCAAGACTGAGTCTCCTGCCTCAACTGGACGAAGTTCACCTTCGAGAGGAGACTCTACCTCCCAAGTCATTCTGCTGGGCTGCATGAGCCCCTCCCAGAGAGCGTATGCCCCCAGGGAGGAGAGCAGGGTTAACAGTCCCCACACCTAGAAGAAAGGCTCTCAGAGCTGCTGCTGAAATACTAGGCTTTTTCCTCATTAAAAAAAAAAAGTCTTGCACCTGCAAGGGCCTCTAGCAGGATAAATGAAGCTGCATGTCAGTCTGGGCTCGGCGGGGCCCGTGCAATCTACCAATTATCGCTGGGAGCCCAGGGAGGGCTACCGCCAGGGATGAGGCAGGCATGGGGCTGGGGCTTCGTTTGGGGGAGGAGCGGGATCGTCAGAGTTATAGTCATTTATGAAAAGAATTGACGTCAGGAGGGCTGTGTTTGCACCCAGGAATCCCTGATCACTCGGGCACTGGAGGACAGACCGGAGAGTTTGTTGTCCCATCTAAGCTGGTAAGTCCGGCCATCTGAAGAAAGATGTCAGCTCCTGTCATAACTGATGCCTGTGGGCACTGTACCATCCTTCAGGCATCGAATGTACCATCTCAGACCACGTATAGGCAAAAGGCATGCGTCTTCACCACCCAAATGCAATTCAGTTAAACATAGGCTTCTTTGTGTATCTTCTGGTGCCCAGCACTGTGCCAAACACTGGGAGAGACAGATACAAAAATGAAAACATCACCTGCCCTTTGACAGCTTCCATTCTGCTGGGGACAGGGAAATGTGAGGCAGGTGGGGGAGGGGGCAAGGTGGAATGCTCCCTTCAGGAGATGAGGGGGTCCTGGGGGAAACTGGAAGTTGGAGATTGTCAGCGGAGAACATGTCGACCTTCACTCTGGCAGGAACATCGTGGGAAAGAAGGGGAGCTCTGTGCCCAGTATTTGGAAGGAAGACTGGAACCAAGCAGGGGAGATGAGGGCCATTACAGGCCAGCACTGAGCTAAGCCTGCCCTCCTCACAATGGGGGGCTGCTGCTATTATCCCTGTTTTAGAGATGAGGAAACAGAGGCAAAGTAGCCAGCCCAGGGCTACCCGGAGGGGAAGCATCTGAGGGCTACTCTGACCCCAGCCCCAGCACTATCCCCACTGCCCCAGTGGCTGCCTCTGACCATCTTCGTCAGGCCCAGGCAAGCCATGGTGGACTTCGGATCAGGGTGTGGCTTAGGAGAGTAGCTGAAAGCTGAGCAGATGACACAGTGCAGGACACAAGCTTGAGGCAGGAAGACCACCTGGGAGACCATGGTCCTCTACTGGCCAGGCCAAGAGAGAGCTGAGGAGTGAGTGGGATTCTGGGGCAGATGTGGGAAAGTAATGGGACCACTACCTGAGTGACCTTAGACGCTCTGAGCCTCAGTCTGCCAATCTGTAAAACTGGAGAGTTGGACTCAGCCTCTAAAGGGTCTTCCAGATCCTGAGACAGAGTGCTATAATTAGACATGGAGTGGGGGGAGGAGTGATGAATTCAGGGCGACACCTCAGTTATGAACCTGTGAGGCAGGACACATTGCAGCATCTTGGAGAGAAAGAGGAGTTCGGAGTTCTGACGAGGACTGCCTGGGCTGGGGGGAGGGGGCTCTGAGGAGGGGCAGCCTGGGTTGGGGGGGCTCTGAGGAGGGGCAGCCTGGGCTGGGGGGGCTCTGAGGAGGGCAGCCTGGGTTGGGGGGGCTCTGAGGAGGGGCAGCCTGGGCTGGGGGGGCTCTGAGGAGGGCAGCCTGGGTTGGGGGGGCTCTGAGGAGGGCAGCCTGGGCTGTGGGGGCTGTGAGGAGGGGCAGCCTGGGTTGGGGGGTCTGAGGAGGGGCAGCTTGGGTTGGGGGGGCTCTGAGGAGGGGCAGCCTGGGCTGGGGGGGGGCTCTGAGGAGGGCAGCCTGGGTTGGGGGAGTCTGAGGAGGGGCAGCCTGGGCTGAAGTGAGGGGCTTCTAGGGAGAGGCAGTTTTGGGGGTAGGGGGACAACAGAGGACACTCGGTGGGACAACATTCCCCAGCCTGGAGCTCCCTGGGCTCCCCATCCGAGGGAGAAGCATCAGAGGGGGAGAGATTTCTGGGAGGATGTCATTAAGCAGCATCCAGAGAACCCCATGGCTCCTTCTAGTGCTGAAGTGTTCGTGTGCAAAACAGCTGCTTTGCCTCCCCTCTCCACACATCCGCTGTGCCTTCCCAGACCCCACTCGTCACCAGATTCTGGCCTTTGTCTGACCATGACAAGCAGCCACTGTGGCCACATGAGTGAAAAGAAGGGGACCAGAAAGAGCGCACACGCAAGGTCAGTCCGATTCTCCCAGGCTCTCGGGAAGGCTGAGAGGCCGAGAAGCAGCGGGGACCTGGACTGACTAGGAGACTTTGGGAAAGTCACTTAACCTGAGACTCAGTTTCCTCAAGTGCAAAATGATGAAGTTGGACTTGACAGCCTCCACCTTTAAATCTATGAATCTCTGAGATAACTCTGAATTCACAACCTTGTCTAGGGTCTCACAGTTGGAAGGAAGGAAAGAAGGAAGGAAGGAAGGAAGGAAGGAAGGAAGGAAGGAAGGAAGGAAGGAAGGAAGGAAGGAAGGAAGGAAGGAAGGAAGGAAGGAAGGAAGGGAG